>CAXKVX010003752.1:0-37352 GCA_964058865.1 Eleocharis quinqueflora
CACTAAAACACCACAAAAGAGCATAGATTACCACTCTAAGTTCTTCATGTCCAAGTACTTTCATTTAAGGTTGGTAAACACTAAAGAAATCAACGCAAAGCATCTTTTCCTATTACGATAAGTGTTTCAGATCGGATTACTTCATTTATGGGAGGTAACATTTAAGAAAACTACACAAAGCATCATATCTTACTACGATAAGAGTTTCTTCTCCAAGTACTTTGTTTAAGTGATGTAAATATTCACCAAAATAACACGAAGAATCATAGATTGACCCTTTATGTGCTTCATGTCGAGTACTTGATTTATAAGTGATTCTGAACAGATTACTTCAATATTGGGTCAGAACCTCAAAGGAAACACCAGAAAGCTTCTTATCCTAGTACGAGAAGTGTTTCTGATCAGAGTTCTTCATTTATGGGTAGTAACAAATACATAAAACACCAAAAGCATCTTATCCTACTATGAGAAGTGGTCCAGAACGAATTACGTCGTTTATGGTTGTAAACATTTCAAGAATACCCCACAAAGCATCATAGCATCCTACGAGAAGTGTTCTACGAATACTTCAATTAAGCATGGTAACCTTTCACTAAAACACCACGAAAGGGCTTAGATTACCACTCTAGGTTCTTCATGTCCGAGTACTTAATTTAAGGATTGTAAACATTGAAGAAAACAACACAAAGCATCTTATCCTATTACGATAAGTGTTTCAGATCGGATTACTTCATTGTGGTAACATTTCAAGAATACTCTACAAAACATCATATCTTACAATGAGAAGAGTTTCTTCTCCAAGTACTTCATTTAAGTGTTGTAAACATTCACCAAAACACCACGAAGAAGCATTGAATGCTATTCTTTGTGGTTCGAGTACTTAATTTATGAATGATTATGATCAGAGTATTTCATTTATGGGTGGTAACCATTAAAGAAAATATCACAAATTATCTTATCCTACTATGAGAAGTATTTCAGATCTGATTACTTCATTTATGGGTGGTAATCATTCAAGAAAACACCACAAAGCATCTTTTGCTTTTACGAGATGTGTTTCTGATCATGGTACTTCTTTTATGGGTGGTAACCATTAAAGAAAACACCACAAAGCACTTATCTTACTAAGAGAAGTGTTTGAGAACGAACTACCTCGTTTATGGTTGGTAACGTTTCAAGAAAACCCCACAAAGCATCATAACATACTACGAGAAGTGATTGTTCTACGAATACTTCAATTAAGGGTGGTAACCATTCACTAAAACACCACCAAAGAGCATAGATTACCACTCTAGGTTCTTCATGTCCTAGTACTTCAATTAAGGGTTGTAAACATTAAAGAAAACAACACAAATCATCTTATCCTATTGCGATAAGTGTTTCAGATCGGATTACTTCATTTATGGGTGGTAACGTTTCAAGAATACTCCACAAAACATCATATCTTACGATGAGAAGAGTTTCTTCTCCATGTACTTCATTAAAGTGTTGTAAACATTCACCAAAACACCACGAAGAAACATAGAATGTCATTCTATGTTGTTCGACTACTTAATTTATGAATGATTCTGATCTGATTAATGAAAATATCACAAAGCATCTCATCCTACTAAGAGAAGTATTTCAGATCTGATTACTTCATATATGGGTGGTAACGTTTCAATAAAACCCCACAAAGCATCATAGAATACTACGAGAAGTTTTGGTTCTACGAATACTTCAATTAAGGGTCGTAACCTTTCATTAAAACACCACAAAAGAGCACATATTACCACTCTAAGTTCTTCATGTCCTAGCATCATATCTTACTACGAGAAGAGTTTCTTCTCCTAGTACTTCATTTAAGTGATGTAAATATTCACCAAAACAACACAAAGAAGCATATATTGACACTTTATGTGCTTCATGTCTAAGTACTTGATTTATGAGTGATTCTGATCAGATTACTTCAATAATGGGTCATAACCCTCATAGAAAACACCAGAAGGCTTCTTATCCAAATACGAGAAGTGTTTCTAATTAGAGTACTTCATTTATGGGTGGTAACCATTAAAGAAAACACCACAAAGCAACTTATCCTACTACGAGAAGTATTTCAGATCTGATTAGTTCATTCACGGGTGGTAACCTTTCAAGAAAACACCACAAAACATCGTATCCTTCTATGTGAATATTTTCTGATCAGGGTACATTAATTTTGGGTGGTAACCATTAAAGAAAACTCCACAAAAGCATATTATCATATTACAAGAAGTGGTGCAGAACGAATTACGTCGTTTATGGGTGTAAACATTTCAAGAATATCACACAAAACATCATAGCATACTACGAGAAGTGTTTGTTAGACGAATACTACAATTAAGGATGGTAACCTTTCACTAAAACACCACGAAATAGCATAGATTACCACTCTAGGTTCTTCATGTCCGATTACTTAATTTAAGGGTTGTAAACATTCAAGAAAACAACACAAGGCATCTTATCCTATTGCGATAAGTGTTTCAGATCGGATTACTTCATTTATGGGTGGTAACATTACAAGTATACTCCACAAAACATCATATCTTACGTTGAGAATAGTTTCTTCTCCAAGTACTTCATTAAAGTGTTGTAAACATTCACCAAAACACCACGAAGAAACATAGAATGTCATTCTATGTTGTTCGACTACTTAATTTATGAATGATTCTGATCAGAGTCTTTCATTTATGGGTGGTAACCATTAAAGAAAATATCACAAAACATCTTATCCTACTACGAGAAGTATTTCAGATCAGATTACTTCATTTATGGGTCGTAACGTTTCAAGAATATTCCACAAAACATCATATCTTACGATGAGAAGAGTTTATTCTCCATGTACTTCATTAAAGTGATGTAAACATTCACCTAAACACCACGAAGAAACATAGAATGTCATTCTATGTTGTTCGACTACTTAATTTATGAATGTTTCTGATCAGAGTCTTTCATTTATGGGTGGTATCCATTAAAAAAAATATCACAAAGCGTCTTATCCTATTACGAGAAGTATTTCAAATCTGATTAGTTCATTCACGGGTGGTAACCGTTCAAGAAAACACCACAAAGCATCTTATCTTACTACGAGAAGTGTTTGAGAACGAACTACCTCGTTTATGGGTGGTAACATTTCAATAAAACCCCACAAAGCATCATAGAATACTACGAGAAGTGTTGGTTCTACGAATACTTCAATTAAGGGTCGTAACCTTTCACTAAAACACCACAAAAGAGCACATATTACCACCCTAAGTTCTTCATGTCCTAGTACTTCATTTAAGGGTTGTAAAATAAAGAAATCAACACAAAGCATCTTATCCTATTAGGATAAGTGTTTCAGATAGGACTTCATTCATGGGAGGTAACGTTTAAGAAAACTACACAAAGCATCATATATTACTACGAGAAGAGTTTCTTCTCCAAGTACTTCATTTAAGTGATGTAAAAATTCACCAAAACCACACAAAGAATCATAGATTGACACTTTATGTGCTTCATGTCTAAGTACTTGATTTATGAGTGATTCTGATCAGATTACTTCAATAATGGGTCATAACCCTTAGAGAAAACACCAGAAAGCTTCTTATCCATATACGATAAGTGTTTCTGATCAGAGTACTTCATTTATGGGCGGTAACCATTAAAGAAAACACCACAAAGCAACTAATCCTACTACGAGAAGTATTTCATATCCGATTAGTTCATTCACGGGAGGTAACCTTTCAAGAAAACACCACAAAGCATCTTATCCTTCTATGTGAATATTTTCTGATCAGGGTACATTATTTTTGGGTGGCAGCCATTAAAGAAAACTCAACAAAGCATATTATCATACTACGAGAAGTGGTCCAGAACGAATTACATTGTTTATGGGTGTAAACATTTCAAGAATACCCCACAAAGCATCTTTTTCTTCTACGAGATGTGTTTCTAATCATGGTACTTCTTTTATGGGTGGTAACCTTTAAAGAAAACACCACAAAACACTTATCTTACTACGAGAAGTGTTTGAGAATGAACTACCACATTTATGGGTGGTTACGTTTCAAAAAAACCCCACAAAGCATCATAACATACTACGAGAAGTGTTTGTTCTACGAATACTTCAATTAAAGGTGGTTACCTTTCACTAAAACACCACAAAAGAGCATAGATTACCACTCAAGTTCTTCATGTCGTAGTACTTCATTTAAGGGTTGTAAACACTAAAGAAATCAACACAAAACATCTTATCCTATTACGATAAGTGTTTCAGATCGGATTACATCATTTATGGGAGGTAACGTTTAAGAAAACTACACAAAGCATCATATCTTACTATGAGAAGAGTTTCTTCTCCAAGTACTTTGTTTAAGTGATGTATATATTCCCCAAAAGAACACGAAGAATAATAGATTGACCGTTTATGTGCTTCATGTCTGAGTACTTGATTTATGAGTGATTCTTATCAGATTACTTCAATAATGGGTTATAACCCTCAAAGAAAACACCAGAAAGCTTCTAATCCTAATACTGAAGTGTTTATGATTAGAGTTCTTCATTTATGGGTGGTAAGCATTAAAGAAAACCCCACAAAGCATCTTATCCTACTACGGAGAAGTGGTCCAGAACGAATTACGTCGTTTATGCGTGTAAACATTTCAAGAATACCCCCCAAAGAGTCATAGCATACTACGAGAAGTGTTTGTTCTACGAATACTTCAATTAAGGATGGTAACCATTCACTAAAACACTACGAAGAGCATAGATTACCACTCTAGGTTCTTCATGTCCGAGTATTTAATTTAAGGGTTGTAAACATTAAAGAAAACAACACAAAGCATCTTATCCTATTACGATAAGTGTTTCAGATCGAATTACTTCATTTATGGGTGGTAACGTTTCAAGAATACTCCACAAAACTTCATATCTTACAATGAGAAGAGTTTCTTCTCCTAGTACTTCATTTAAGTGTTGTAAACATTCACCAAAACACCACGAAGAAGCATAGAATGCCATTCTATGTTGTTCGAGTAGTTAATTTATGAATGATTCTGATCAGAGTATTTCATTTATGGGTGGTACCCATTAAAGAAAATATCACAAAGCATCTTATCGTACTACGACAAGTATTTCAGATCTGATTACTTCATTTTTGGGTGGTAATTATTCAAGAAAACACCACAAAGAATCTTATGCTTCTACGAGAAGTGTTTCTGATCAGGGTACTTCTTTTATTGGTGGTAACCATTAAAGAAAACACCACTAAGCATCTTATCTACTACGAGTAAGTGTTTGAGAACGAACTACCTCGTTTATGGGTTGTAACGTTTCAATAAAATCCCACAAAGCATCATAGTATACTACAAGAAGTGAGAGATTGTTAGGTAAGTGACCTAGAGGACCAATCATTTGTGATGGTACTCTTGTTTAGTTTTATGTATTGGATGATTTATATCATTTTGTTCCTTGAGTTTTTATATTTCATAGATTATTTGAGTTGAGGACTTGAATTGTGAAACTCTATGATTGATTATTAAACTCTTAATAGTCCCTAGTCTTATATCATTAGCATGGAACACTGAATGATTATATATATAGACTAGTATGTGGATTAATGCGTGATCATGTTTCACAGATCACTGACACAAGGTATCTGTTTAATCACATAGATATACATGTACGGGGTACGTGATATTGGACATGACCCACCTTGACTTGTTGTAGAGATTGTGTTTGTGTCATCAACAAAGTCATAAATGCGTATTGATTCTATTATCTGAGATATTATAATTCTAGATAATTAATGTATATTTTGTGCGATTATCAAACGATGTTTTTAACCGAGGGCTATAAAGATAATTTCCGAATATACATGAATTATACTAGAAGTTATGGATAGTCAATAGGATATATTTGTCCATCTCTGGGCACCTTGATGCAGTGATAATTATTATGCATGCATTTGTGATCTTGGGAAGATACAAATTATAATTATGCACTGAGGATCAAGAAAATGATTAATGGTCAAGGATGACAAGTTCCTACGCTTGACATTAATCAATGATATTACGTGACAAAGGAATCGATACAAAAGAATAAAGGATCACGATTTGTCTATGTTTGATCGGGTGATCATAATGCATTGCTAGATGCCAATTATGATTAATAAATTAATATTTATTAATTTATTGCTGATCATGACATGGGTCCTACTGGGTCGCTCTATTTGACAAGTTGAAGCATAGAACAATTAATTAATTATGTGGGACATGATTAAGTAAATTTGAATTGAATCAATTGAGCGGGGCTCAAATATGAATGAGATAGAGTTGGGCTCAAGACATACTCGACATGATGAGGAGTTTAATTTAGAAAGATAAGAAGCTTATCTTTTTGCACATAAAAAATAATAATAATAAATAGAAACTGAAAAGTTTTTTTGGCGCATGTCACCTCCTCTCTCTGTTTTGATTGCCCATTACTCTCCTATAATAACTTCTCTCATAATTGGCACATTGAAGTTTTTTTTGTGAAACGCTTCTGGTGCATGGTGCATGAGAAAGTTATTAGAAACAAATCTCATTTATAATTTGTTATTTAATTCTCTTGCTTGGCGTGGGTGAGAATAAGAGACTTCGTCTCTGTTGATCTGTGAGAAACCAAAAAGGAGAAAAAAAATAAAATACCAATCCAATTCAAAAAGGTTCTCTTCTCCTCTCATGTGTTGAGATAAAAAGGGGATTTAGAATTCTTGTTCTAGAAAAGGTTTAGCAATCTTGCTTCGACTCATCAAGGAGTGCACGTGGTAGATGCTTCACACTTGGAAAGCTTTTGTGAAACGAGACGAGAATCGAAATCCTTGCCGTTGATCCGAGAGGACGCGAGCAACCTCTACGCAAAAGAAATCGTCACGCTTGGTTACGATACCAAGTGAGGTACAAAATCCGCAACTTTGTTAGATTCGAATTTTATACATATGATCCTTGGGATTTAAATGGATTGCATGAAATTTTTTAAAATTCCGCATGTCATGCACGTAACAAAACCCTACAGTGGTATTAGAGCCATGTGTATTCAAAGTTGTTTCTAACTTATTTTTGTTAATGAGATTAACAAAATAAAATTTGTGAATATTTAAATCGGAGAATTTTGTCTCGGATGTTTTTTTGTTTCCATGAGGTTGCATGTTTTAATTAAAAGATTTTGTATTAATTTTAGTCAAAACCGTGAGACATAATACAATGGTTTAGTTGGGAATTAAACAATCATTCTTTCAAATCTGTTTGTGAACACAATTTTTGAAACCGAGAGCACATAAAAAAATTTGTTACAAGCAGTAACCGTGACAAAAAAAAAGTTTTTGTTGTTGTTGTGCAAACCGAATGGATTAAAGAACTATTGACATTAGTCTACTTGTTAGATTAAAGGGATTAATTTAATACAAGTAATTTTTAGAATTAAATTATGGGATAACTTGATTTGAAATGTCAAGGAACCACGTGCATGAAATTCATGTTGTATGAATTGTGTTGCATGACACACAAAATATATTGTGCTAACTTTGTTTTGTAGGAAGTTGAGTAGTATGACAAACTTTCAATGCCTTGTGTGATGTATTGATTGTTGTTTGATTGTGTGTAACGCGGCCTAAGGTGCCCCATTAACTAATTAATTAATTTTATTTAATTGATATTACCAAATTGTTATAGCCAATTTGATGTATTATTTGGGGCTTGCATTTCTAATTAGGATTTAGAATATTTATGTCGTATCTTTAAATTTATTAGGATATATTTATGTAGAATAAATATTTATCTATTTGGGCATGAAGTTTACCATGACGCGAAGATGGTGCATGAAGATGCCTATCAAGATGTCATACTACTCAACGCCTAATTGCATGGAATGTGATTATTTCCTACAATAATTATTGCTATTATGTGATTTGAATTGTTAGTTGTGAGTCTAAGAGTATGGATGTATGCTTAACCAGACTTAACTTGAATTGCAAAACACATAATAAAGTCCCTATAAAAATTAGGACGTATTGCACTTCCTACTCTATCCCTTTCAAACTATTGGCATTAGGACGACGTATTTCCTACTCAGTAGGCGTCTCCTTTTATCCTTTAGGAGTTTGGGTCGTGCGGGGCACATAGAGTGAGGTTTGTCTAATAGGGTTATCGAACCGTGTTCGGACCCGAGTGCAAGGTGTTGATTCACACGGGGTGTGGTTAACAAACCGAGAGTTATGTGCAAGGCACGTGATTAACCAGGGTGGTTTACCTAAATAAGCCTATTCCAAGTTTCATGCTGACGCTGGCTTGGTTTAGTAAAATATGGATCTCGGACCTACTACATGAAGGGACATGTTAAATGCAGTGGGAGTGTTTGGTACCAAAGATATTGAACTGAGCACAAAAACATAAAACTAAAACTAAATCTTTGCACTTGTAAATTTTGATGTTTTGTAGATCATGGCTACTAAGAACCAAAACTCATACCCACTTGCAACTGTCCTAGAACAAAACAAGCTGAACGGTACTAATTTTGCTGATTGGTATCGTAACTTAAAGATTGTCTTGAAACACCAAAAAGAAAGAGCATGTGCTTGATGTAGTTTACCTGAGCCACCTGCCGATACTGTCACTCGTGCCGAGCGAGATCGGTATGAGAAAATGTGATGAGTCTAACGAAGTGAGTTGCCTCATGCTTGTGTCAATGACACCCGATCTTCAAAAACGTTTTGAGGATTGGAAAGCATATGACATGATATGTGAGCTCAAGAACATGTTTCAAGAGCAAGCACGCTGTGAGCGTTATCGTGTCGCAAAGGAACTCTTTGAATGTAGGATGACTGAGGGGGCCTCAGTTAGTGCCCACGTTCAAAAGCTGATGGGTCTTATAGAGCAGCTTGGGAAGCTGGGCTCTACTATAGACCAGGAGCTATGCATTGATCTCATCCTATACTTCTTGACATCGAGTTTTAGTATGTTCATCATGAACTACAACATGGCAGGAGTAGTTAAGCCGTTGAATGAGTTGCATTCTATGCTCTCTACGGTTGAGACATCAATCAGGCGGGCACCTGATGTTCTGGCAGTAACTGGACACAGCAAGAAAGTGAAGAAAGGTAATTGGAAAGGAAAGGGGACGGTTAAAGGCAAGGGCAAGGCTCAAGCTAGGAGTAAGAGCACACCCAAACCGATGAAAGTTTCTATGCCGATCCCGGACACTATGTGCTTCCATTGTAATGGCAAGGGTCATTTCAAGAGAGCGTGTCCAAAGTTCCTGGAGGATCAGAAGGCATTGGGAATGTCATCTTCCTCAGGTATTCATGTTGTTGAAATCAATTTCGCTATGTCATCTTCTACCTCTTGGGTCGTGGACTCAGGAGCGGGTGCTTATATTTGTTCAAATGTGCAGGCACTAAAAAGAAGTAGACGGTTGGCGAAGGGCGAAATGCAATTCAAGTTTGGCAATGGCGCGTTGGTTGCGGCCATAGTTGTTGGAGACTTGAAGTTGATTTTGCCCAGTGGGCTTGTAATAGAACTGAGTAGTGTCTATTATGTTCCTTGTGCTAGTAGAAATATTATGTCTGTGTCTTGTTTAGATTCTCATGGTTTTGAGTTTTCTTTTAAGAACAGATGTTGTGCCATTTATCGAAATGGTTTGTTCTATGCTAGTGCTTCTTTTGTTAACGACCTTTATGTGATTGACCTCGAAACACCCATATACAACATAAAAACCAAGCGACTCAAATTAAATTACAATAACTCTACCCTCATGTGGCATTGCCGCTTAGGTCATATAAATGAGAAACGCATCAAGAAGCTCCAAGAGGATGGACTTCTAGGTCATTTTGACTGGGAGTCAATTGATCGATGCGAATCATGTTTACTTGGGAAGATGACCAAACCACCTTTCAATAAGGTTAATGAAAGGACTACAGAGCTGCTAGCACTTGTGCATACAAACGTGTGTGGTCCTTTTGGCACTAGCACAAGAGGTGGGTATTCGTACTTCATTACATTTACTGATGATTTCAGTAGATATGGATATGTGTTTCTGATAAGACATAATTCAGAATCCTTGGAGAAGTTCAAGGAGTTCCAAAATGAAGTCGAGAATCAACTTGGGAAGAAGATTAAAGCACTACGATCGGATCGTGGTGGCGAATACCTAAGTACTGAGTTTAGCAATCATCTCAAAGAATGTGGAGTCATTCCACAGCTCACTCCACCTGGAACACCACAGTGGATTGGTGTGTCCGAGCGAAGGAATCGTACATTATTGGACATGGTACGATCGATGATGAGTCAGGCAGAACTACCTATATCCTTTTGGGGATATGCTCTTGAGACTTCTCTTTTCACCTTAAATAGAGTACCCACAAAGTCTGCAAACAAGACTCCATACGAGGTGTGGACGGGGAGGGTCCCCAACTTGTCTTTTCTCAAAATTTGGGGTTGCGAAGCTTATGTTAGGCGGTTATTGCCTGACAAGCTTGGTCCTAAATCTGACAAATGTTTCTTCATTGGTTATCCGAGGGAAACCAAGAGCTATTACTTCTATCATAAGTCGGATAAAAAAATATTTGTTGCTTGACATGGTGCATTTTTGGAGGAGTTCCTCTCCAAAGAAAGTAGTGGAAGCAAGGTAACACTCGAAGAAATTCGAGACCCACTTCTTGATACTTCGGGTCAAACCGAAGTGGAACAAGTTCCAAGCGAGGCTTTGGAACAAGTTCAGCAGACACCACATGTTAGAAGGTCAGGGAGGATAGTCCATGCACCTGAGAGGTACTTGCGACTACATGAGATATTACTTATTGGTGATATTGATCCCTTGACATATCATGAGGCAATGTCAAGAGAAGACTCCGATGAATGGCTCAAAGCCATGAAATTCGAATTGCAATCCATGGAGAACAACCAAGTGTGGGACCTGGTTGACCTACCTGATGGGATAAAACCCGTTAAAAATAAATGGGTCTTCAAGAGAAAGACCGACATGGATGGCAACTTGATTGTGTACAAAGCACGTCTAGTGGCGAAAGATTTTACTCAAGTCGAGGGGACCGACTATGATGAGACCTTTTAACCAGTGGCCAAGTTTCAGTCAATTTGGATCCTTCTAGCTATTGCCGCATTTCATGATTATGAGATTTGGGAAATGGATGTCAGAACCACATTCCTGAATGGGGTTCTGAATGAGGATGTGTACATGGTACACCTGATGGTTTTGTCTATCCTAAAAAGGCTGGGAAGGTATGCAAGCTTAAGAGATCCATCTATGGATTAAAGCAAGCATCTCGGACTTGGAACATAAGGTTCGATGACGAGGTCAAAGTTTTGGGATTCATGAGAAACCCAAAAGAACCTTGTGTTTACAAGAAGATGAGTGGAAGCTCGATTGTGTTTTTGGTGTTGTATGTCAATGACATTCTTTTAATTGGGAATGATATTCCTATGCTTGAATCGGTGAAGTCATCATTGAGTAAGGCTTTCTCAATGAAAGACTTGGGCCAGGCTACCTATATTCTAGGTATCAGGATCTTTCGTGATAGATCTAAGAGACTCATAGGTTTGAAGTCAAAGTACATACATAGGAAATGTGTTGGACAGATTCAACATGCAGGATTCCAAGAGAGGTTTCCTACCTATGTCACACGACATTTCTCTTAGTGTGTCTAAGTGTCCTAGGACACGTGAGCAAAGAGAGAAGATGAGTATGGTTTCATATGCCTAGGCTATTGGATCCATTATGTACGCCATGTTATGTACGCGCCCAGATGTGTTATGCTCTTAGCATGACTAACAGATATCAAAAGGATCCCGGGGAGGACCACTGGACAGCTGTCAAGAATATCCTCAAGTACTTGAGAAGGACTAAGGATTTGATTTTGGTCTACGGCGGTGAGGAACATCTCGCAGTTACGGCTGTGATGCTAGTTTTCAAACCGATCGTGATGACTCAAAGTCACAAACTGGGTACATATACATGCTCAATGGAGGAGCTGTATGTTGGAAGAGTTCCAAACAAGACAGTACGGCTGACTCCACTGTTGAGGCAGAGTATATGGCTGCTTGCGAGGCAGGCAAAATGGGAGTTTGGATACAGGAGTTCATTGACGAGCTTGGTGTTGTTCCCAGCATCATAGAAACCATGGAACTCTATTGTGACAACACAGGAGCTATTGCGAATGCAAAGGATCATAGGTCCAGCAAGAGGACTATGCACATCAAGCGCAAATATCATGTGATTCGTAAATTCGTTGAGAACGGAGACATCAAAATGTGCAAAGTAGGTACGGAAAGCAACACAGTTGATCCGCTGACAAAACCACTTCCATTAGCCTAGCATGAGAGACATGTTGGTGCTATGGGTATACGATACATGAGAGACTGGCTTTAGGGCTGGCATGATTGTATAGGACATAGTAGAGCTTGGTACGGGGTACTTGATTGGCTCTAGTTCAAGTGGGAGATTGTTAGGTAACTGACCTAGAGGACCAATCATTTGTGATGGTACTCTTGTTTAGTTTTATGTATTGGATTATTTATATCATTTTGTTCCTTGAGTTTTATATATTTCATAGATTATTTGAGTTGAGGACTTGAATTGTGAAACTCTATGATTGATTATTAAACTCTTAATAGTCCCTAGTCTTATATCATTAGCATGGAACACTGAATGATTATATATATAGACTAGTATGTGGATTAATGCGTGATCATGTTTCACAGATCACTGATACGAGGTATCTGTTTAATCACATAGATATACATGTACGGGGTACATGATATTGGACATGACCCACCTTGACTTGCTGTAGAGATTGTGTTTGTGTCATCAACAAAGTCATAAATAAGTATTGATTCTATTATCTGAGATATCATAATTCTAGATAATTAATGTATATTTTGTGCGATTATCAAACACTGCTTTTAACCGAGGGATATAAAGATAATTTCCGGATATACATGAATTATACTAGAAGTTATGGATAGTGAATAGGATATATTTGTCCGTCTCATTTCATATGAGATTAGTGATATCTCTGGGCCCCTTGATGAAGTGATAATTATTATGCATGCATTTGTGATCATGGGATGATACAAATTATAATTATGCACTGAGGATCAAGAAAATGATTAATGGTCAAGGATGACACATTCCTACGCTTGACATTAATCAATGATATTAAGTGACAAAGGAATCGATACAAAAGAATAAAGGATCACGATTTGTCTATGTTTGATCGGGTGATCATAATGCATTGCTAGATGCCAATTATCATTAATAAATTAATATTTATTAATTTATTGCAGAACATGACATCGGTCCTACTGGGTCGCTCTATTTGACAAGTTGAAGCATAGAACAATTAATTAAGTATGTGGGATATGATTAATTTATAATATATTCTGATCAGAGTACTTCATTTATTGGTGGTTACCATTAAAGAAAATATCACAAAGCATCTTATCCTACTACGAGAAGTATTTCAGATCTGATTACTTCATTTATGGGTGATAATCATTCAAGAAAACACCACAAAGCATCTTATGCTTCTACGAGAAGTGTTTCTGATCAGGGTACTTCTTTTATGGGTGGTAACCATTAAAGAAAACACAACAATGCATCTTATCTAACTACAAGAAGTGTTTGAGAACTATCTACATCGTTTATGGGTGGTAACGTTTCAAGAAAACCCCACAAAGCATCATAGCATACTACGAGAAGTGTTTGTTCTACGAATACTTCAATTAAGGGTGGTAACCTTTCACTAAAACACCACAAAGAACATAGATTACTACTCTAGGATCTTCATGTACTAGTACTTCATATAAGGGTGGTAAAAACACTAAAGAAATCAACACAAATCATCTTATCCCATTACGTAAGTGTTTCAGATCGGATTACTTCATTTATGGGAGGTAACGTTTAAAGAAAACTACACAAAGCATAATATCTTGCTACGAGAAGACTTTCTTCTCCAAGTACTTCATTTAAGTGATGTAAATGTTCACCAAAACAACACGAATAAGCATAGATTGACACTTTATGTGCTTCAGGTCTGAGTACTTGATTTATGAGTGATTCTGATCAGATTACTTCAATAATGGGTCATAACCCTCAAAGAAAACACCAGAATGTTTCTTATCCTAATACGAGAAGTGTTTCTTATCACAGTACTTCATTTATGGGTAGTAACCATTAAAGAAAACACCACAAAGCATCTTATCCTACTACGAGAAGTGGTCCGGAACGAATTACGTCATCAATGGGTGTAAACGTTTCGAGAATACACCACAAAGCATCATAGCATACTACGAGAAGTGTTTGTTCTACGAATACTTCAATTAAGTATGGAAACCATTCACTAAAACAACACGAAAGAGCATATATTACCACTCTAGCTTCATGTCCGAGTACGTAATTTAAGGGTTGTAAACATTAAAGAAAACAACACAAAGCTTCTTATCCTATTATGAGAAGTGTTTAAGATCGGATTACTTCATTTATGGGTGGTAATTAATTTATGAATGATTATGATCAAAGTACTTCATTTATGGGTGATAATAATTAAATAAAATATCACAAAACATCTTATCCTACTACGAGAATTATTTCAGATCTGATTACTTCATTTGTGTGTGGTAATAATTGAAGAAACACCACAAAGCATCTTATGCTTCTACGAGAAGTGTTCTGATCAGGGTATTTCTTTTATGGGTGGTAACCATTAAAGAAAACACCACAAGGCATCTTATCTTACTAAGAGTAGTTTTTGAGAACGAACTACCTTGTTTATGGGTGGTAAAGTTTCAAGAAAATCCCACAAAGCATCATAGCATACTACGAGAAGTGTTTGTTCTACGAATACTTCAATTGAAGGTGGTAACCGTTCACTAAAACACCACAAAAGAGCATAGATTACCAATCTAGGTTCTTCATGTCCTAGTACTTTATTTAAGGGCGGTAAACACTAAAGAAATCAACACAAAGCATCTTAACCTATTACGATAAGTGTTTTAGATCGGATTACTTCACTTATGGGAGGTAACGTTTAAAGAAAACTACAGAATGCATCATATCATACTACGAGAATAGTTTCTTCTCCAAGTACTTCATTTAAGTGATGTAAACATTCACCAAAACAACACGAAGAAGCATAGATTGACACTTTCTGTGCTTCATGTCTGAGTACTTGATTTATGAGTAATTCTGATCAGATCACTTCAATAATGGGTCATAACCCTCAAAGAAAACAACAGAATGTTTCTTATCCTAATACGAGAAGTGTTTCTTATCAAAGTACTTCATTTATGGGTGGTAACGTTTCAAGAATACCCCCACAAAGCATCATAGCATACTACGAGAAGTGTTTGTTCTACGAATATTTCAATTAAGGATGGTAACCATTCCCTATAACACCACGAAAGAACATAGATTACCAGTCTAGATTCTTCATTTCCGAGTACTTAATTTAAGGGTTGTAAACATTAAAAAAACAACACAAAGCTTCTTATCTTATTACGATAATTGTTTCAGATCAGATTACTTCATTTATGGGTGTAACGTTTCAATAGTACTCCACAAATCATCATATCTTACAATGAGAAGAATTTATTCTCCAAGTACTTCACTTAAGTGTCGTAAACATTCACCAAAACATCACGAAGAAGCACATAATGCCATTCTATGTGCTTCTTGTCCAAGTACTTAATTTTTTAATGATTCTGATCTGAGTACTTCATTTATGGGTGGAACCATTAAAGAAAATATCACAAAACATCTTATTCTACTACGAGAAGTATTTCAGATCTGATTACTTCATTTATGGGTGGTAATCATTCAAGAAAACAACACAAAGCATCTTATGCTTCTACGAGAAGTGTTTCTGATCAGGGTACTTCTTTTATGGGTGGTAACCATTAAAGAAACACCACAAAGCATCTTATCTTACTACGAGAAGTATTTGAGAACGAACTACCTCGTTTATGGGTGGTAACATTTCAAGAAAACCCAACAAAGCATCATAGCATACTACGAGAAGTGTTTGTTCTACGAATACTTCGATTAATGGTGGTAACCATTCACTAAAACATCACAAAATAGCATAGATTACAACTCCAGGTTTTTCATGTCCTTGTACTTCATTTTAAGGGATAAACACTACAGAAATCAATACAAAGCAACTTATCCTATTACGATAAGTGTTTCAGATCGGATTACTTCATTTATGGGAGGTAACGTTTAATGAAACTACAGAAAGCATCATATCTTACTAAGAGAAGAGTTTCTTCTCCAAGTACTTCATTTAAGTGATGTAAATATTCACCAAAACAACACGAAGAAGCATTGATTGACACTTTATGTGCTTCATGTCTGAGTACTTGATTTATGAGTAATTTTGATCAGATTACTTCAATAATGGGTCATAACCCTCAAAGAAAACACCAAAAACCTTCTTATCCTAATATGAGAAGTGTTTCTGATCAGAGTACTTCATTTATGGGTGGTAACCATTAAAGAAAACACCACAAAGCATCTTATCCTACTACGAGAAGTGGTCGAGAACATTACGTCGTTTACGGGTGTAAACGTTTCAAAAATACCCCACAAAGCATCATAGCATACTACGAGAAGTGTTTGTTCTACGAATACTTCAATTAAGGATGGTAACCATTCACTAAAACTCCACGAATGAGCATAGATTACCACTCTAGGTTCTTCATTTTCGAGTACTTAATTTAAGGGTTGTAAACATTAAAGAAAACAACTCAAAGCATCTTATCCTATTACGATAAGTGTTTCAGATCGGATTACTTCATTTATGGGTGATAACGCTTCAAGAATACTCCACAAAACATCATATCTTACAATGAGAAGAGTTTCTTCTCCATGTACTTCATTTAAGTGTTGTAAACATTCACCAAAACACCACGAAGAAGCATAGAATGTCATTCTATGTGCGTCATGTTCGGGTACTTAATTTGTGATATATTCTGATCAGAGTACTTCATTTATGGGTGGTAACCATTAAAGAAAATATCACAAAGCATCTTATCCAACTACGAGAAGTATGTCAGATCTGATGACTTCATTTATGAGTGGTAATCTGTAACATTCCAAAGTTATGTAAAAATATTTTGGTATGTTTTATTTGGACCAACTTGTAAATTAAATATGTTGGACTAATTTTTTTTAAAATGACCAATACATTACCATTTTCAAGAAGAATTCTAGACTCTTCTTACTTTTCCAAATGACTAATGTGCTTTACTACTTTTTAAATAATTACTTGCATATCATGCATATATGCGTGATCCTTCCCTTGTGGTTATTTTATTATACATATGCAATTATGCATTGATTTAAGGTATTTAAATTTTAGATTTGGACTATTTCATAAATTCTGAAATTATGAGGTTTTGATTATAAATAAATGTAACATCCCAAAGTTTTCTTTAAATATATTTTGGTATGTTTTAATTTGGATCATTTCATAAATTTAAAGCTTATAAGGACTTAATTGCAAAAAGAATAAAAAAAAAAAAGGGGGACGTGGCCCTTGCCACCACGTGGCTGTCATGCACAAGCCAAGATCCTTTTGAGTCTTAAACACTCTCTCTCCTGGAAATCAAACAAAAACAAAGAAAAATGAAAAGAGAAAATTGAAAACAGATAGGAAGAGAGAAAAGCGGAAGAAAAGAAGAAAAAGAAAAGAAAAGAAAAGGAAAGAAAAAGGGAGAGGTTAATTAGGAAAATAGTAAAAACATAAGGGATGAATTCTTTAATATTCGTTGATGATTGGTAGGCTTCTTCGGATTTCCAACGATACGACACAGTTGTTTCAAGTTCAGGAAAATTTGATTTGACGGTTTGAATCGTCTTCTGATCAGGTAATCGGACTTCTCCTTAACTTGTATTTGATTTCTGACTATCTGATCCGAATGTGTGATTCGGATTGAAATTGTGAATTGAATTGTGTGTGATCTATATTGAAATGGATTGTGATTGTTTCATATATATTTTATTATGCATTTTGATATTCGATTCCATTGCATTTGTTGAACTGCATTCTTTGAATGGTTAACCGTATTGACTGTTTTCCGTAATTGATTCTGGAAATGGAATTGATATGACGCCACATAATACACTGTGGGTCTGACTGTACTGGATTATAAAAGTAATATACGAAGGATGAGGATCATAACCTGACTTCGCAAAACAGGTTCTTTATGCGCATATAGAAACTGTCCCCTATTGTGCCCAGTACCAGTTGGGAAATGGGATTATATTACTTATTTGGACCTAACGATGAGACGTTGGGTCAATGATTTTGATATGTGATTGTTTGAATTATGAAATGTCTCGAAATTATGTGAATTGTTATGTGATATGAATCTGAACCGAAATACCAGACCAAAGTTAGTAGTTTGATAGTACCTGTTGATACCATATATAGTCGAGACATATTACATTCATTTTTTTACTATCTGTATTTTGATATTCGTTTGTTTATGATATTATTGCATTTGGTTTTGAAATATTATCTCGAAATATTGTTTAAACCTGTTAAGGAGAAGTGCGTCGTAAAATAACCAATTACTGAGCTTTATAGCTGACTCCGATTTGTTTCTGTTGTTTTCTGTTCTTTTGACGACGTAGGTTGACAAGTCTGGACATGTGCTGTGAAGATACTATGCATTGAGCACCCCCGCTGGACCGATATTTTCGGGGTGTCACATAATCATTCAAGAAAACACCACAAAGCATCTTATGCTTCTACGAGAAGTGTTTCTGATGAGGGTACTTCTTTTATGGGTGGTAACCATTAAAGAAAACACAACAATGCATCTTATCTTACTACAAAAAGTGTTTGAGAACTAACTACATCGTTTATGGGTGGTAACGTTTCAAGAAAACCCCACATAGCATCATAGCATACTACGAGAAGTGTTTGTACTACGAATTCTACAATTAAGGGTGGTAACCTTTCACTAAAACATCACAAAGGAGCATAGATTACAACTCTAGGTTTTTCATGTCCTACTACTTCATTTAAAGGAGTAAACATTACAGAAATCAACACAAAGCAACTTATCCTATTACGATAAGTGTTTCAGATCGGATTACTTCATTTTTGTGACGTAACGTTTAAAGAAAACTACACAAAGCATCATATCTTACTACGAGAAGAGTTTCTTCTTCAAGTACTTCATTTAAATGATGTAAATGTTCACCAAAACAACACGAAGAAGCATAGATTGACACTTTATGTGCTTCATGTCTGAGTACTTGATTTAAGAATGATTCAGATGTGGTTACTTCAATAATGGGTCATAACCCTCAAAGAAAACACAAGAAAGTTTCTGATCAGAGTACTTCTTTTATGGGTGGTAACCATTAAAGAAAACACCACAAAGCATCTTATCCTACTACGAAAGTGGTCCAGAACGAATTACGTCGTTTATGGGTGTAACGTTTCAAGAGTGCCCACAAAGCTTCATAGCAAACTACGAGAATTGTTTGTTCTACGAATACTTCAATTAAGGATGGTAACCATTCACTATAACACCACAAAAGAACATAGATTAGCACTCTAGATTATTCATGTCCGAGTACTTAATTTAAGGGTTGTAAACATTAAAAAAAACAACACAAAGCTTCTTATCTTATTACGATAATTGTTTCAGAAAGGATTACTTCATTTATTGGTCATAACCCTCAAATAAAACACCAGAAAGCTTCTTTTCTTAATATGAGAAGTGTTTCTGATCAGAGTACTTCATTTATGGGTTGTAACCATTAAAGAAAACACCAGAATGCATCTTATCCTACCACGAGAAGTGGTCCAGAATGAATTACGTCGTTTATGGGAGTGAACGTTTCAAGAATACCCCTCAAAGCATCATACCATAATACGGAAAGTGTTTGTTCCACGAATACTTCAATTAAGGATTGTAACCTTTCACTAAAACACCACGAAGGAGCATAGATTACCACTCTAGGTTCTTCATGTTCGAGTACTTAATTTAAGGGTTGTAAACATTAAAGAAAACAACACAAAGCATCTTATCCTATTACGATAAGTGTTAAAGATCGGATTACTTCATTTATGGGTGATAACGTTTCAAGAATACTCCACAAAACATCATATCTTACAATGAGAAGAGTTTCTTCTCCAAGTACTTCATTTAAGTGTTGTAAACATTGACCAAAACACCACGAATAAGCATAGAATGCCATTCTATGTGCGTCATGTTCGGCTACTTAATTTATGATACATTCTGATCAGAGTACTTCATTTATGGGTGGTAACCATTAAAGAAAATATCACAAAGCATCTTATCCTACTACGAGAAGTATTTCAGATCTGATTACCTCATTTATGGGTGGTAATCAAACAAGAAAACACCACAAAGCATCTTATGCTTCTACGAGAAGTGTTTCTGATAAGAGTACTTACTTTATGGGTGGTAACCATTAAAGAAAACACAACAATGCATCTTATCTTACTACGAAAAGTGTTTGAGCACTAACTACATCGTTTATGCGTGGCAACATTTCAAGAAAACCCCACAAAGCATCATAGCATACTACGAGAAGTGTTTGTACTACGAATACTTCAATTAAGGGTGTTCACTTTTCACTAAAACATCACAAAAAAGCATAGATTACAACTCTAGATTTTTCATGTCCTAGTACTTCATTTAAATGGGTAAACATCACAGAAATCAACAAAAAGCAACTTATCCTATTACCATTAGTGTTTCAGATCGGATTACTTCATTTATGGGAGGTAACGTTTAAAGAAAACTACACAAAGCATAATATCCTACTACGAGTAGAGTTTCTTCTCCAGGTACTTCAATTAAGTGATGTAAATGTTCACCAAAACAACACGAAGAAGCATAGATTGACACTTTATGTGCTTCATGTCTGAGTACTTGATTTATGAGTGATTCAGATGAGGTTACTTCAATAATGGGTCATAACCCTCAAAGAAAACACAAGAAAGTTTCATATCCTAATACGAGAAGTGTTTCTGATCAGAGTACTTCTTTTATGGGTGGTAACCATTAAAGAAAACACCACAAAGCATCTTATCCTACTACGAGAAGTGCTACAGAACGAATTACATCGTTTATGGGTGTAAACGTTTCAAGAATACTCCACAAAGCATCATAGCATACAACGAGAAGTGTTTGTTCTACGAATACTTCAATTAACGGTGTTTACCTATCACTAAAACACCACAAAAGAGAAAAGATTACCACTCTAGGTTCTTCATGTCCTAGTACTTCATTTAAGGGTGGTAAACACTAAAGAAATTAACACAAATCATCTTATCCCAATACGTAAGTGTTTCAGATCAGATTACTTCATTTATGGGAGGTAACGTTTAAAGAAAACTACACAAAGCATAATATCTTACTAATAGTAGAGTTTCTTCTCCGAGTACTTCATTTAAGTGATGTAAATGTTCACCAAAACAACACGAAGAAGCATAGATTGACACTTTATGTGCTTCATGTCTGAGTACTTGATTTATGAGTCATTCAGATGAGGTTACTTCAATAATGGGTCATCACCCTCAAAGAAAACACAGGAAAGTTTTCATCCTAATACGAGAAGTGTTTCTGATCAGAGTACTTCTTTTATGGGTGGAAACCATTAAAGAAAACACCACAAAGCATCTTATCCTACTACGAGAAGTGGTCCAGAACGAATTACGTCGTTTATGGGTGTAAACGTTTCAAGAATACCCCACAAAGCATCAAAGCATACTACGAGAAGTGTTTGTTCTACGAATACTTCAATTAAGGATGGTAACCATTCACTATAACACCACGAAAGAACATATATTACCACTCTAGATGATTCATGTTCGAGCACATAATTTAAGGGTTGTAAACATTAAAAAAAAACAACACAAAGCATCTTATCTTATTACGATAATTGTTTCAGATAGGATTACTTCATTTATGGGCGTAACGTTTCAATAGTACTCCACAAATCATCATATCTTACAATGAGTAGAATTTATTCTGCAAGTACTTCACTTAAGTGTTGTAAACATTCACCAAAACACCACGAAGAAACACAGAATGCCATTCTTTGTGCTTCATGTCCAAGTACTTAATTTTTGAATTATTCCGATCTGAGTACTTCATTTATGGGTGGTAACCATTAAAGAAAATATCACAAAGAATCTTATTCTACTACGAGAAGTATTTCAGATCTGATTACTTCATTTATGGGTGGTAATCATTTAAGAAAACACCACAAAGCATCTTATGCTTCTATGAGAAGTGTTTCTGATCAGGGTACTTCTTTTATGGGTGGTACCTATTAAAGAAACACCACAAATCATCTTATCTTACTACGAGAAGTGTTTGAGAACGAACAACCTCGTTTATGGGTGGTAAAATTTCAAGAAAACCCACAAAGCATCGTAGCATACTACGAGAAGTGTTTGTTCCACGGATACTTCAATTATTACATTCACTAAAACATCACAAAAGAGCATAGATTACAACTCTAGGTTTTGCATGTCCTAGTACTTCATTTAAAGGGGTAAACATTACAGAAATCAACATAAAGCAATTTATCCTATTACGATAAGTGTTTCAGATCGAATTACTTCATTTATGGGAGGTAACGTTTAAAGAAAACTAAACAAAGCATCATATCTTACTACGAGAAGAGTTTCTTCTCCAAGTACTACATTTAAGTGATGTAAATATTCACCAAAACAACACGAAGAAGAATTGATTGACCCTTTATGTGCTTCAGTTCTGAGTACTTGGTTTATGAGTTATTCTTATCAGATTACTTCAATAATGGGTCATAATCTTCAAAGAAAACACCAGAAAGCTTCTTATCCTAATATGAGAAGTGTTTCTAATCAGAGTACATCATTTATGGGTGGTACCCATTAAAGAAAACACCAGAAAGCATCTTATCCTACCACGTTAAGTGGTCAAAAATGAATTACGTCGTTTATGGGTGTGAACGTTCAAGAATACCCCACAAAGCATCATAGCATACTACGGGAAGTGTTTGTTCTACGAATACTTCAATTAAAGATGGTAACCTTTCACTAAAACACCACGAAAGAGCATAGATTACCACAAAGCATCTTATTCTATTACGATAAGTGTTTCAGATCGGATTACTTCATTTATGGGTGATAACGTTACAAGAATACTCCACAAAACATCATATCTTACAATGAGAAGAGTTTCTTCTCCAAGTACTTCATTTAAGTGTTGTAAACATTCACTAAAACACCACGAAGAATCATAGAATGCCATTCTATGTGCGTCATGTTTGGCTACTTAATTTATGATATATTATGATAAGAGTACTTCATTTATGGGTGGTATCCACTGAAGAAAATATCACAAAGCATCTTATCCTACTAAGAGAAGTATTTCAGATCTGATTACTTCATTTATGGGTGCTAATCATTCAAGAAAACACAACAATGCATCTTATCTTACTACAATAAGTGTTTGGGAACTAACTACATCGTTTATGGGTGGTAACATTTCAAGAAAACCCCTCAAAGCATCATAGCATACAACGAGATGTGTTTGTTCTACGAATACTTCAATTAACGGTGTTTACCTTTCACTAAAACACCACGAAAGAGCATAGATTACCACTCTAGGTTATTCATGTTCGAGTACTTAATTTAAAGGTCGTAAACATTAAAGAAAACAACACAAAGCATCTTATCCTATTACGATAAGTGTTTCCGATCGGATTACTTCATTTATGGGTAATAAAGTTTCAAGAATACTCCACAAAACATCATAACTTACAATGAGAATAGTTTCTTCTCCAAGTACTTCATTTAATTGTTGTAAACATTTACCAAAACACCACGAAGCATCTTATCCTACCACGAGAAGTGGTCCAGAATGAATTACGTCGTTTATGTGTGTGAACGTTCAAGAATACCCCACAAAGCATCATAGCATACTACGGGAAGTGTTTGTTCTAGGAATACTTCAATTAAGGATGGTAACCTTTCACTAAAACACCACGAAAGAGCATAGATTACCACTCTAGGTTCTTCATGTTCGAGTACTTAATTTAAGGGTTGTAAACAATAATGAAAACAACAATAAGCATCTTATCCTATTACGATAAGTGTTTCAGATCGGATTACTTCATTTATGGGTGATAACGTTTCAAGAATACTCCGCAAAACATCATAACTTACAATGAGAAGAGTTTCTTCTCCAAGTACTTCATTTAAGTGTTGTAATCATTCACCAAAACACAACGAAGAAGCATAGAATGCAATACTATGTGCGTCATGTTCGAGTACTTAATTTATGATATATTCTGATCAGAGTACTTCATTTATGGGTGGTAACCATTAAAGAAAATATCACAAAGCATCTTATCATACTACGAGAATTATTTCAGATCTGATTACTTCATTTATGGGTGGTAATCATTCAAGAAAACACCACAAAGCATCTTATGCTTCTACGAGAAGTGTTTCTGATTAGGGTACTTCTTTTATGGGTGGTAACCATTAAAGAAACACCACAAATCATCTTATCTTACTACGAGAAATGTTTGAGAACGAACTACCTCGATTATGTGTGGTAACATTTCAAGAAACCCCACAAAGCATCATAGCATACTACGAGAAGTGTTTGTTCTACAAATACTTCAATTAAGGGTGGTACCATTCACTAAAACATCACAAAAGAGCATAGGTTACAACTCTAGGTTTTTCATGTCCTAGTACTTCATTTAAAGGGTTAAACACTACATATATCAACACAAAGCAACTTATCCTATTACGATAAGTGTTTCAGATCTGATTTCTTCATTTATGGGAGGTAACGTTTAAAGAAAACTACACAAAGCATCATATCTTACTACAAGAAGAGTTTCTTCTCCAAGTACTTCATTTAAGTGATGTAAATATTCACCAAAACAACACGAAGAAGCATTGATTGACCGTTCATGTGCTTCAGGTCTGAGTACTTGTTTTATGAGTTATTCTTATCAGATTACTTCAATAATGGGTCATAATCCTCAAAGAAAACACCAGAAAGCTTCTTATCCTAATATGAGGAGTGTTTCTGATCAGAGTACTTCATTTATGGGTGGTAATCATTAAAGAAAACACCAGAAAGCATCTTATCCTACCACGAGAAGTGGTCCAGAATGAACTACGTCGTTTCTGGGTGTAAACGTTTCAAGAATACCCCATAAAGCATCATAGCATACTACGAGAAGTGTTTGTTCTACGAATACTTCAATTAAGGGTGGTACCATTAACTAAAACATCACAAAAGAGCATAGGTTACAACTATAGGTTTTTCATGTCCTAGTACTTCATTTAAAGGGTTAAACACTACAGAAATCAACACAAAGCAACTTATCCTATTACGATAAGTGTTTCAGATCTGATTACTTCATTTATGAGAGGTAACGTTTAAAGAAAACTACACAAAGCATCATATCTTACTACGAGAAGAGTTTCTTCTCCAAGTACTTCATTTAAGTGATGTAAATATTCACCAAAACAACACGAATAAGCATTGATTGACCGTTTATGTGCTTCAGGTCTGAGTACTTGGTTTATGAGTTATTCTTATCAGATTACTTCAATAATGGGTCATAATCCTCAAAGAAAACACCAAAAAGCTTCGTATCCTAATATGAGGAGTGTTTCTGATCAGAGTACTTCATTTATGGGTGGTAATCATTAAAGAAAACACCAGAAAGCATCTTATCCTACCACGAGAAGTGGTCCAGAATGAACTACGTCGTTTCTGGGTGTAAACGTTTCAAGAATACCCCATAAAACATCATAGCATACTACGAGAAGTGTTTGTTCTACGAATTGTTTAATTAAGGATGGTAACCTTTTACTAAAACACCACGAAAGAGCATAGATTACTCATGGATGAAAAACATGGGTGCATGGATGAAAAACAAGGTTTCCTGGCTGAATGCATGAAAATCATGGATGGATGGCTGCCTTACATGGGTGAATGGATGAAAAACATTGATGCATGGATGCTTTACATCGGTGAATGGATGAAAAACATTGCTGCATGGATGAAAAACATGTTTACATGGATGAATGGATGAAAATCATGGATGAGTGGATGAAAATCATGGATGAGTGGCTGAAAAAAATTCATGAATCGATGAAAAACGTGTTTTCATGGATGTTTTGGAGCTTGGGGATTTCATCGGGGTGGTAACCCTGCAGGTGGCTATAGGGTAAAATTTATATTTCCTATTGGGGGGGGCTAAATTTCGGAAGAGGGCGGGTGTTGGGGCATGCATGCAGCGGTGTTGGCATGCCTCAAACGATGTAAAGCATGGTTGGATGGCTGCTTTACATGGATGAATGGGTGAAAAACATGGATGAATGGATGAAAAACATGGTTGCCTGGCTGAATGGCTGCCTTACATGGGTGCATGGATGAAAAACATGGTTTCCTGGCTGAATGCATGCAAATCATGGATGGATGGCTGCCTTACATGGGTGAATGGAGTGGTGTTTTGGTGAATGTTTACAACACTTGAATGAAGTACATGGAGAAGAAACTCTTCTCATTGTAAGATATGATGTTTTGTGGAGTATTCTTGAAACGTTATGACCCATAAATGAAGTAATCTGATCTGAAACACTTATCGTAATAGGATAAGATGCTTTATGTTGTTTTCTTTAATGTTTACAACCCTTAAATTAAGTACTCGAACATGAAGAACCTAGAGTGGTAATCTATGCTCTTTCGTGGTGTTTTAGTGAAAGGTTACCATCCTTAATTGAAGTATTCGTAGAACAAACACTTCTCGTAGTATGCTATGATGCTTTGTGGGGTATTCTAGAAAAGTTTACACCCCTAAACGACGTAATTCATTCTTAAACACATCTCATATTAGGATAAGAAACTTTCTGGTGTTTTCTTTGAGGGTTATGACCCATTATTGAAGTAATCTGATCAGAATCACTCATAAATCAAGTACTCAAATCTGAAGCAAGTGTCAATCTATGCTTCTTCGTGTTGTTTTGGTGAACATTTACATCACTTAAATGAAGTACTTGGAGAAGAAACTCTTCTCGTAGTAAGATATTATGTTATGTGTAGTTTTCTTTAAACATTACCTCCCATAAATGAAGTAATCCGATCTGAAACACTTACGTAATGGGATAATATGATTTGTGTTGATTTCTTTAGTGTTTACCATCCTTAAATAAAGTACTAGGACATGAAGAACCTAGAGTGGTAATCTATGCTCTTTCGTGGTGTTTTAGTGAAAGGTTACCACCCTTAATTGAAGTATTCGTAGAACAAACACTTCTCGTAGTATGCTATGATGCTTTGTGGGGTTTTCTTGAAACGTTACCACCCATAAACGATGTGGTTAGTTCTCAAACACTTTTCGTAGTAAGATAAGATGCATTGTTGTGTTTTCTTTAATGGTTACCGCCCATAAATAAAGTAATCAGATCTGAAATACTTATCGTAGTTGGATAAGATGCTTTGTGATATTTTCTTTAATGGTTACCACCCATAAATGAAGTACTCTGATTAGAATATATCATAAATTAAGTACTCGAACATGACGCACATAGAATGGCATTCTATGCTTCTTCGTGGTGTTTTGGTGAATATTTATAACACATAAATGAAGTACATGGAGAAGAAACTCTTCTCATTGTAAGATATGTTGTTTTGTGGAGTATTCTTAAAACGTTATCACCCATAAATGAAGTAATCCGATCTGAAACAATTATCATAATATGATAAGATGCTTTGTGTTGTTTTCTTTAATGTTTACAACCCTTAAATTAAGTACTCGAACATGAAGAACCTAGAGTGGTAATCTATGCTCTTTCGTGGTGTTTTAGTGAAAGGTTACCATCCTTAATTGAAGTATTCGTAGAACAAACAATTCTCGTAGTATGCTATGATGCTTTGTGGGGTATTCTTGAAAAGTTTACACCCCTAAACGACGTAATTCATTCTGAAACACATCTCATATTAGGATAAGAAACTTTCTGGTGTTTTCTTTGAGGGTTATGACCCATTATTGAAGTAATCTGATCAGAATCACTCATAAATCAAGTACTCAAATCTGAAGCAAGTGTCAATCTATGCTTCTTCGTGTTGTTTTGGTGAACATTTACATCACTTAAATGAAGTACTTGGAGAAGAAACTCTTCTCGTAGTAAGATATTATGTTATGTGTAGTTTTCTTTAAACATTACCTCCCATAAATGAAGTAATCCTGATCTGAAACACTTACGTAATGGGATAATATGATTTGTGTTGATTTCTTTAGTGTTTACCACCCTTAAATGAAGTACTAGGACATGAAGAACCTAGAGTGGTAATCTATGCTCTTTTGTGGTGTTTTAGTGAAAGGTTACCACCCTTAATTGAAGTATTCGTACAACAAACACTTCTCGTAGTATGCTATGATGCTTTGTGCGGTTTTCTTGAAACCTTACCACCCATAAACGATGTAGTTAGTTCTCAAACACTTTTCGTAGTAAGATAAGATGCATTGTTGTGTTTTCTTTGATGGTTACCACCTATAAAAGAAGTACCCTGATCAGAAACACATCTCGTAGAAGCATAAGATGCTTTGTGGTGTTTTCTTGAATGATTACCACCCATAAATGAAGTAATCAGATCTGAAATACTTCTCGTAGTAGGATTTGATGCTTTGTGATATTTTCTTTAATGTTACCACCCATAAATGAAATACTCTGATAAGAATATATCATAAATTAAGTATTCGAACATGACGCACATAGAATGGCATTCTATGCTTCTTCGTTGTGTTTTAGTGAATGTTTACAACACTTGAATGATGTACATGGAGAAAAAACTCTTCTCATTGTAAGATATGTTGTTTTGTTGAGTATTCTTGAAGCGTTATCACCCATAAATGAAGTAATCCGATCTGAAACACTTATCGTAATAGGATAAGATGCTTTGTGTTGTTTTCTTTAATGTTTACAACCCTTAAATTAAGTACTCGAACATGAAGAACCTAGAGTGGTAATCTATGCTCTTTCGTGGCGTTTTAGTGAAAGGTTACCATCCTTAATTGAAGTATTCGTAGAACAAACACATCTCGTAGTATGCTATGATGCTTTGTGGGGTATTCTTGAAACGTTTACACCCATAAACAACGTAATTCATTCTGAACCACTTCTCGTGGTAGGATAGGATGCTTTCTGGTGTTTTCTTTAATGGTTACCACCCATAAATGAAGTAATCAGATCTGAAATACTTCTCGTAGTAGGATAAGATGCTTTGTGATATTTTCTTTAATGGTTACCACCCATAAATTAAGTACACTGATTAGAATATATCATAAATTAAGTACTCGAACATGACGCACATAGAATGACATTCTATGCTTCTTCGTGGTGTTTTGGTGAATATTTATAACACTTAAATGAAGTACATGGAGAAGAAGCTCTTCTCATTATAAGATATGTTGTTTTGCGGAGTATTCTTGAAATGTTATCACTCATAAATGAAGTAATCCGATCTGAAACACTTATCGTAATACGATAAGATGCTTTGTGTTGTTTTCTTTAATGTTTACAACCCTTAAATTAAGTACTCGAACATGAAGAACCTAGAGTGGTAATCTATGCTCTTTCGTGGTGTTTTAGTGAAAGGTTACCATCCTTAATTGAAGTATTCGTAGAACAAACACTTCTCGTAGTATGCTATGATGCTTTGTGGGGTATTTTTGAAATGTTTACACTCCTAAACGACGTAATTCATTCTGAAAGACTTCTCTTATTAGGATAAGAAGCTTTAAGGTGTTTTCTTTGAGGGTTATGACCCATTATTGAAGTAATCTGATCAGAATCACTCATAAATCAAGTACTCAAACCTGAAGCACATAAAGTGTCAATCTATGCTTCATCGTGTTGTTTTGGTGAACATTTACATCACTTAAATGAAGTACTTGGAGAAGAAACTCTTCTCGTAGTAAGATATTATGCTTTGTGTAGTTTTCTTTAAACATTACCACCCATAAATGATGTAATCCGATCTGAAACACTTACGTAATCGGATAAGATGATTTGTGTTGATTTCTTTAGTGTTTACCACCCTTAAATGAAGTACTAGGACATGAGGAACCTAGAGTGGTAATCTATGCTCTTTTGTGGTGTTTTAGTGAAAGGTTACCACCCTTAATTGAAGTATTCGTAGAACAAACACTTCTCGTAGTATGCTATTATTCTTTGTGGGGTTTTCTTAAAACGTTACCACCCATAAACGACGTAGTTTGTTCTCAAACACTTCTCGTAGTTAGATAATATGGATTGATATGTTTTCTTTCATGGTTACCACCCAAAAAAGAAGTAACCTGATCAGAAACACTTCTCGTAGAAGCATAAGATGCTTTGTGGTGTTTTCTTGAATGATTACCACCCATAAATGAAGTAATCAGATCTGAAATACTTCTCGTATTAGGATATGATGCTTTGTGATATTTTCTTTAATGGTTACCACCCATAAATGAAATACTCTGATCAGAATATATCATAAATTAAGTACTCGAACATGACGCACATAGAATGGCATTCTGTGCTTCTTCAAGGTGTTTTGGTGAATGTTTACAACACTTGAATGAAGTATTCTTGAAACGTTACCTCCCATAAATGAAGAATCCGATCTGAAACACTTACGTAATGGGATAATATGATTTGTGTTGATTTCTTTAGTGTTTACCACCCTTAAATGAAGTACTAGGACATGAAGAACCTAGAGTGGTAATCTATGCTCTTTCGTGGTGTTTTAGTGAATGGTTACTATACTTAATTGAAGTATTCGTAGAACAAACACTTCTCGTAGTATGCTATTATTCTTTGTGGGGTTTTCTTAAAACGTTACCACCCATAAACGACGTAGTTTGTTCTCAAACACTTCTCGTAGTTAGATAATATGGATTGATATGTTTTCTTTCATGGTTACCACCCAAAAAAGAAGTAACCTGATCAGAAACACTTCTCGTAGAAGCATAAGATGCTTTGTGGTGTTTTCTTGAATGATTACCACCCATAAATGAAGTAATCAGATCTGAAATACTTCTCGTATTAGGATATGATGCTTTGTGATATTTTCTTTAATGGTTACCACCCATAAATGAAATACTCTGATCAGAATATATCATAAATTAAGTACTCGAACATGACGCACATAGAATGGCATTCTGTGCTTCTTCAAGGTGTTTTGGTGAATGTTTACAACACTTGAATGAAGTATTCTTGAAACGTTACCTCCCATAAATGAAGAATCCGATCTGAAACACTTACGTAATGGGATAATATGATTTGTGTTGATTTCTTTAGTGTTTACCACCCTTAAATGAAGTACTAGGACATGAAGAACCTAGAGTGGTAATCTATGCTCTTTTGTGGTGTTTTAGTGAAAGGTTACCACCCTTAATTGAAGTATTCGTAGAACAAACACTTCTTGTAGTATGCTATTATTCTTTCTGGGGTTTTCTTGAAACGTTACCACCCATAAACGATGTAGTTAGTTCTCAAACATTTCTCGTAGTTAGATAAGATGCATTATTGTGTATTCTTTGATGGTTACCACCCATAAAAGAAGTACCCTGATCAGAAACACTTCTCTTAGAAGCATAAGATGCTTTGTGGTATTTTCTTTAATGGTTACCACCTATAAATGAAGTACTCTGATTAGAATATATCATAAATTAAGTACTCGAATATGACGCACCTAGAATGGCATTCTATGCTTCTTCGTGGTGTTTTGGTGAATGTTTACAACACTTGAATAAAGTACATGGAGAAGAAACTCTTCTCATTGTAAGATATGATGTTTTGTGGAGTATTCTTGAAACGTTATGACCCATAAAAGAAGTAATCCGATCTGAAACACTTATCGTAATAGGATAAGATGCTTTGTGTTGTTTTCTTTAATGTTTACAACCCTTAAATTAAGTACTCGAACATGAAGAACCTAGAGTGGTAATCTATGCTCTTTCGTGGCGTTTTAGTGAAAGGTTACCATCCTTAATTGAAGTATTCGTAGAACAAACACTTCTCGTAGTATGCTATTATTCTTTGTGTGGTTTTCTTGAAACGTTACCACCCATAAACGATGTAGTTAGTTCTCAAACACTTCTCGTAGTTAGATAAGATGCATTGTTGTGTTTTCATTGATGGTTACCACCCATAAAAGAAGTACCCTTATCAGAAACACTTCTCGTAGAAGCATAAGATGCTCTGTGGTTTTTTCTTGAATGATTACCACCCATAAATGAAGTAATCAGATCTGAAATACTTCTCGTAGTAGGACAAGATGCTTTGTGATATTTTCTTTAATTGATACCACCCATAAATTAAGTACTCGAACATGACGCACCTAGAATGGCATTCTATGCTTCTTCGTGGTGTTTTGGTGAATGTTTACAACACTTGAATGAAGTACATGGAGAAGAAACTCTTCTCATTGTAAGATATGATGTTTTGTGGAGTATTCTTGAAACGTTATGACCCATAAAAGAAGTAATCCGATCTGAAACACTTATCGTAATAGGATAAGATGCTTTGTGTTGTTTTCTTTAATGTTTACAACCCTTAAATTAAGTACTCGAACATGAAGAACCTAGAGTGGTAATCTATGCTCTTTCGTGGCGTTTTAGTGAAAGGTTACCATCCTTAATTGAAGTATTCGTAGAACAAACACTTCTCGTAGTATGCTATTATTCTTTGTGTGGTTTTCTTGAAACGTTACCACCCATGAACGATGTAGTTAGTTCTCAAACACTTCTCGTAGTTAGATAAGATGCATTGTTGTGTTTTCTTTGATGGTTACCACCTATAAAAGAAGTACCCTGATCAGAAACATATCTCGTAGAAGCATAAGATGCTCTGTGGTTTTTTCTTGAATGATTACCACCCATAAATGAAGTAATCAGATCTGAAATACTTCTCGTAGTAGGACAAGATGCTTTGTGATATTTTCTTTAATTGATACCACCCATAAATTAAGTACTCGAACATGACGCACCTAGAATGGCATTCTATGCTTCTTCGTGGTGTTTTGGTGAATGTTTACAACACTTGAATGAAGTACATGGAGAAGAAACTCTTCTCATTGTAAGATATGATGTTTTGTGGAGTATTCTTGAAACGTTATGACCCATAAAAGAAGTAATCCGATCTGAAACACTTATCGTAATAGGATAAGATGCTTTGTGTTGTTTTCTTTAATGTTTACAACCCTTAAATTAAGTACTCGAACATGAAGAACCTAGAGTGGTAATCTATGCTCTTTCGTGGCATTTTAGTGAAAGGTTACCATCCTTAATTGAAGTATTCGTAGAACAAACACATCTCGTAGTATGCTATGATGCTTTGTGGGGTATTCTTGAAACGTTTACACCCATAAACAACGTAATTCATTCTGAACCACTTCTCGTGGTAGGATAGGATGCTTTCTGGTGTTTTCTTTAATGGTTACCACCCATAAATGAAGTAATCAGATCTGAAATACTTCTCGTAGTAGGATAAGATGCTTTGTGATATTTTCTTTAATGGTTACCACCCATAAATTAAGTACACTGATTAGAATATATCATAAATTAAGTACTCGAACATGACGCACATAGAATGACATTCTATGCTTCTTCGTGGTGTTTTGGTGAATATTTATAACACTTAAATGAAGTACATGGAGAAGAAGCTCTTCTCATTATAAGATATGTTGTTTTGCGGAGTATTCTTGAAATGTTATCACTCATAAATGAAGTAATCCGATCTGAAACACTTATCGTAATAGGATAAGATTCTTTGTGTTGTTTTCTTTAATGTTTACAACCCTTAAATTAAGTACTCGAACATGAAGAACCTAGAGTGGTAATCTATGCTTTTTCGTGCTGTTTAAGTGAAAGGTTACCATCCTTAATTGAAGTATTCGTAGAACAAACACATCTCGTAGTATGCTATGATGCTTTGTGGGGTATTCTTGAAATGTTTACACTCCTAAACGACATAATTAATTCTGAAACACTTCTCATATTAGGATAAGAAGCTTTCTGGTGTTTTCTTTGAGGGTTATGACCCATTATTGAAGTAATCTGGTCAGAATCACTCATAAATCAAGTACTCAAACCTGAAGCACATAAAGTGTCAATCTATGCTTCATCGTGTTGTTTTGGTGAACATTTACATCACTTAAATGAAGTACTTGGAGAAGAAACTCTTCTCGCAGTAAGATATTATGCTTTGTGTAGTTTTCTTTAAACATTACCACCCATAAATGAAGTAATCCGATCTGAAACACTTACGTAATGGGATAAGATGATTTGTGTTGATTTCTTTAGTGTTTACCACCCTTAAATGTAGTACTAGGACATGAAGAACCTAGAGTGGTAATCTATGCTCTTTTGTGGTGTTTTAGTGAAAGGTTACCACCCTTAATTGAAGTATTCGTAGATCAAACACTTCTCGTAGTATGCTATTATTCTTTGTGGGGTTTTCTTAAAACGTTACCACCCATAAACGACGTAGTTTGTTCTCAAACACTTCTCGTAGTTAGATAATATGGATTGATGTGTTTTCTTTCATGGTTACCACCCAAAAAAGAAGTAACCTGATCAGAAACACTTCTCGTAGAAGCATAAGATGCTTTGTGGTGTTTTCTTGAATGATTACCACCCATAAATGAAGTAATCAGATCTGAAATACTTCTCGTATTAGGATATGATGCTTTGTGATATTTTCTTTAATGGTTACCACCCATAAATGAAATACTCTGATCAGAATATATCATAAATTAAGTACTCGAACATGACGCACATAGAATGGCATTCTGTGCTTCTTCAAGGTGATTTGGTGAATGTTTACAACACTTGAATGAAGTATTCTTGAAACGTTACCTCTCATAAATGAAGAATCCGATCTGAAACACTTACGTAATGGGATAATATGATTTGTGTTGATTTCTTTAGTGTTTACCACCCTTAAATGAGGTACTAGGACATGAAGAACCTAGAGTGGTAATCTATGCTCTTTTGTGGTGTTTTAGTGAAAGGTCACCACCCTTAATTGAAGTATTCGTAGAACAAACACTTCTCGTAGTATGCTATTATTCTTTCTGGGGTTTTCTTGAAACATTACCACCCATAAACGATGTAGTTAGTTCTCAAACACTTCTCGTAGTTAGATAAGATGCATTGTTGTGTATTCTTTGATGGTTACCACCCATAAAAGAAGTACCCTGATCAGAAACACTTCTCGTAGAAGCATAAGATGCTTTGTGGTATTTTCTTTAATGGTTACCACCTATAAATGAAGTACTCTGATTAGAATATATCATAAATTAAGTACTCGAACATGACGCACCTAGAATGGCATTCTATGCTTCTTCGTGGTGTTTTGGTGAATGTTTACAACACTTGAATGAATTACATGGAGAAGAAACTCTTCTCATTGTAAGATATGATGTTTTGTGGAGTATTCTTGAAACGTTAGGACCCATAAAAGAAGTAATCCGATCTGAAACACTTATCGTAATAGGATAAGATGCTTTGTGTTGTTTTCTTTAATGTTTACAACCCATAAATTAAGTACACGAACATGAAGAACCTAGAGTGGTAATCTATGCTCTTTCGTGGCGTTTTAGTGAAAGGTTACCATCCTTAATTGAAGTATTCGTAGAACAAACACTTCTCGTAGTATGCTATTATTCTTTGTGTTGTTTTCTTGAAACGTTACCACCCATAAACGATGTAGTTAGTTCTCAAACACTTCTCGTAGTTAGATAAGATGCATTGTTGTGTTTTCATTGATGGTTACCACCCAAAAAAGAAGTACCCTGATCAGAAACACTTCTCGTAGAAGCATAAGATGCTTTGTGGTGTTTTCTTGAATGATTACCACCCATAAATGAAGTAATCAGATCTGAAATACTTCTCGTATTATGATATGATGCTTTGTGATATTTTCTTTAATGGTTACCACCCATAAATGAAATACTCTGATCAGAATATATCATAAATTAAGTACTCGAACATGACGCACATAGAATGGCATTCTGTGCTTCTTCAAGGTGATTTGGTGAATGTTTACAACACTTGAATGAAGTATTCTTGAAACGTTACCTCCCATAAATGAAGAATCCGATCTGTAACACTTACGTAATGGGATAATATGATTTGTGTTGATTTCTTTAGTGTTTACCACCCTTAAATGAGGTACTAGGACATGAAGAACCTAGGGTGGTAATCTATGCTCTTTTGTGGTGTTTTAGTGAAAGGTTACCACCCTTAATTGAAGTATTCGTAGAACAAACACTTCTCGTAGTATGCTATTATTCTTTCTGGGGTTTTCTTGAAACGTTACCACCCATAAACGATGTAGTTAGTTCTCAAACACTTCTCGTAGTTAGATAAGATGCATTGTTGTGTATTCTTTGATGGTTACCACCCATAAAAGAAGTACCCTGATCAGAAACACTTCTCGTAGAAGCATAAGATGCTTTGTGGTATTTTCTTTAATGGTTACCACCTATAAATGAAGTACTCTGATTAGAATATATCATAAATTAAGTACTCGAACATGACGCACCTAGAATGGCATTCTATGCTTCTTCGTGGTGTTTTGGTGAATGTTTACAACACTTGAATGAATTACATGGAGAAGAAACTCTTCTCATTGTAAGATATGTTGTTTTGTGGAGTATTCTTGAAGCGTTATCACCCATAAATGAAGTAATCCGATCTGAAACACTTATCGTAATAGGATAAGATGCTTTGTGTTGTTTTCTTTAATGTTTACAACCCTTAAATTAAGTACACGAATATGAAAAACCTAGAGTGGTAATCTATGCTCTTTCGTGGCGTTTTAGTGAAAGGTTACCATCCTTAATTGAAGTATTCGTAGAACAAACACTTCTCGTAGTATGCTATTATTCTTTGTGTGGTTTTCTTGAAACGTTACCACCCATAAACGATGTAGTTAGTTCTCAAACACTTCTCGTAGTTAGATAAGATGCATTGTTGTGTTTTCATTGATGGTTACCACCCAAAAAAGAAGTACCCTGATCAGAAACACTTCTCGTAGAAGCATAAGATGCTTTGTGGTGTTTTCTTGAATGATTACCACCCATAAATGAAGTAATCAGATCTGAAATACTTCTCGTATTAGGATATGATGCTTTGTGATATTTTCTTTAATGGTTACCACCCATAAATGAAATACTCTGATCAGAATATATCATAAATTAAGTACTCGAACATGACGCACATAGAATGGCATTCTGTGC
>CAXKVX010003753.1:0-24334 GCA_964058865.1 Eleocharis quinqueflora
CACACAAAGCATGGGACTTTGAGAACAATGTAAGTACACACTTCTCTATGTTTCATTGACAGTAATTTACGGGTTAGGGTTATGGTTGTTATAAGCACTGGTTTGTGCATAATGCAGGCAGAGAATTATTTGGATACTCGGGTGCATAAGCCCGTTATTAAATATGACCCACGGTGTGCCCCCTACCTGAAAAATTTGGGTTTGTACGAGTTTGGCAGAATTGAACATGTCAATACTGACCCCAGACTGATTAGTGCTCTTGTTGAGCGTTGGCGACCCGAGACACATACATTCCATTTGCCAGTTGGTGAGACGACTGTGACACTTGAGGATGTCAGTTGTCTGTGGGGTTTGCCCATTTCTGGTGATGTTGTTATCGGTGATAGTGACGCCGATTTATATGATTTGATTGAGAGATGTCTTGGGCCGGGTAAGGCTGATCAGGTGATTTACACAAAAAGAAAGAGGGATGAAATGATACAAGTTGAATTTCGGATTATGTTGCACTTATTGAGGGTGAACACAGAGCCTTTAGGTGTGCTTGCTACAGATGACGATGTAGCAAGATACACAAGAGCATATATCATGGATTTGTTTGGGTCTGTGTTGTTCCCGGATTGTACAGGAGATAGTGTCCCGGCCATGTACTTGAGGTTTCTGGAGGATCTGCATCCTGAGCGGGTTCCTAATTGGGGGGCGGCAGCGCTTGCTTGTCTTTACAGGTTTGTGTTATTTTTCTTGTTCCTTTTTGAGTTTTTTATTTCTTGCTCTTGTGCAATTAGTGCCCTCCGGTTCCGTAAGGAGAAAGGGTAATACTAGTGCTTTGTGTCAACACAGAAATTTGACAAATGCAAGCATTCGTACGACGAAAACAATTGCTGGACCATTATTGTTATTGCAACATTGGTCTTGGTCTCGATTTAATATCGCTCGACCCGCCCTTAAGGGTACTCGTGAGTCGCTTGGAGGACCTGACGAGGAGGAGAGGCCACCGTATGCTGTAAAGTGGTACAAGTACAGGACACAAGAGAACAATCCAGCCCGCGGAAGTATGGTCTTTTATCGGACCAAGTTTGAAGCTTTAAGGCATGATCAGGTGAATTGGCAGCCCTACCGTACTGTTCTTGGATTACTACCAAGTATATAATAGTTAAATTTGGGCTTGTTTATATCACTTACTTATAACAATAAAGAATTGGACTAACTTTTGCTGTTGTGATTTATTAGGTCGGGTTCATCGTGACCGGCCTTATTGGTTGGCCCGAGTGCCTATGATTTGCTTCTGGATTGTTGCGTGGCACTATCCAGAGAGAGTTATGCGCCAGTTTGGTCTCTATCAGACCATTCCACCCATGTCTCCTCATAGTTATAAGCACGAGCTGAAGAAGCTCGACAGAATCGTACATACCAACAACAAAGGTGGTGATTGGAGTGTGTCGCATGCTGCCTACGTGCAACTATGGGTTAGGCCAGAAGTTTTTGTCGAGAACAGACCATACAACGAGGCGGAGTACCTTCAGTATCGTCGCTGGTTTCAACAGAACGGTATGTATACAGTCTATATTCAGGGTCAGATAGAGGCCGGCTTAGATAGACCACTGCCGCCTCCAACAGATTCTGTAGAGGTGCTCGGCTATGTTCCAGGTGGCTTTATACTTTCTCGAGTGGTATGCTTCTGTCTCTTTCCTTTTTTGGACTGTTTTTTATTTGATTGAATATTTAAGTTGAAATGTAACATACATAGTTTGCATAAATGATTTCTAGGGGGTGCGGGGTATCCAGAGGGTGAAATGGGTGATAAAGGAACTTTATAAGCAAGGGACGAAGGGACTCGCGAAAACTCTCCTACGTAGCCATCGTGACGATGCATTGGATACAGACACCCTCCATGAGTTTCAGCGGGCGCTTATAGATGCCAGCCTTCCGAACGACGTGGAGCAACTTGACACCAACGAAGAGACAGGAACGTCGACTGATGCTCCTAGACAGTCTATGCCGGTATGTGAATCCTATCTTTATTTAAAAATTTTAAGTATGGCATGTGTCCAATACTTGACTGAAGTTTATGTTGAGCAGGAGTACGATGTTTATGGCCCACAGGCCTCTTTCACACAGTTTGGGCTCGGTCCATCCCAGCCATCTGTGCAGTACACGGGCCCGTCTCAACCCGCGGGTGATTATGGTTTTGGCGGATTTGGGCAGTTTGCCACGGGGGCGGCGGGGTCATCTCAGCCCGCGGGTGATTATGTTTTTGGCGGATTTGGGCAATTCGGTACGGGTGCGGCGGGGTCATCTCAGCCCACGGGTGATTATGGCTATGGCGGATTTGGGCAGTTTGGCACGGGTGCTGCGGGTGCTGCGGGGGCGGCAGGGTCATCTCAGCCCGCGGGTGGCTATGGCTATAGCGGATTTGGGCAGTTTGCCACGAGTGGGTATCCCGATTATCAAATGGGTCTGTCTCAGCCCACACATCCCACACAGACAGCTTCACTTTGGACGGTACATTTTTTCGATGTATTTTTATGTTCCTCATGTTCTATTTTTTCAGCTTGTTATTGTTTACTATATGATTATTGACGGTTCATTAGGCACTTACTGGCACGCCCGTGCAACCCAGTGTATCTGCACAGATTCATTTTACACCTCTGCATGCTACTGAGGTACTATTATAATTTCACGAAAAATCTTATTTTTAACGAATTTATGTATTAACTCATTCGTATCATTTTGGTAGAGTGTTACTACTGTGCACGAAGGTGGTGGGAGGGTAGATGTGACTCCTGCAGCAGCACCTCAGTCATCTAGGGGGAGAGGAAAGAGGGTGAAGAAGAAGAAGACGCCTTATACACCGTCTTCACCTTCCTCGGGATCAAGCAGCACCACAAGAGTCCGGACTTGTAGTTTTTTGTTGTGGTGTTTATGGACTTGTAGACTCTTTGTGTTTTATGGTGATTTTTGTGGACTTATAGACTATTTTTTGTGTTCTATGGTTATGTTTTCGTACTTGTAGACTGTTTATGTTTTATGGTGATTTTTTTGGACTTGGACAATTTATGGTTATTTTTGAATGGACGCAATTATTGGTGGTATGAAACAATTATTGGTGGTATGAAACGCGGATTGTGGCTGCGTATCACATTGTTAACAATTATTGGTGGTATGTATATGTCTATATAAAGGTAGTGAATTGCACATTCTCGGAACATCATTTTGTTGGTAGTGAAATGTCCATATTTCTTATAAAGGTCTTTCATGGAGGTGAAACAATATACTCTCCGGAAATTGGTGTGGAGTACTCGAGTTTTGCAAAGTGGCAGTTCCGGGGTATCGAATCTACTACTTTCGCAGAAATTAAAGGGAAAATAACTACATTACTGTATCTTGATCCTAATTTAGCTGGCAACTCGATTGAAATCCAGTGTCGTGTGAACATCGGTAAAGGGGAAATTGATTATTTCAATTTGATGGGAGTTGGTGATGAAACCTCTTGGAAAGTGGTGGTGCGTTTGGCTTTGAAAAAAATGGAAAATGTTGAATTGATTGTGAAGACCATTGCCCCGATTAACTATCAGGATGATGATTTGATTCCAGTTAAAGGTATATGCTCTAGTGTCTTTCATTTGGTGATGACAAACATTGCCTTCGATTACATATTACAGTTTCATTTGCTTTAAATTACTTGTTTTGTTGCAGAATATTTGACAAAAATGACATCTGGCACATCCACTAGCCACACAGGAAATGGTCGGAAATAGCTTTGTGTTCTATTATTTCTGTACTAGTTATTTGGATATTTATGTACTAGTTATTTGGATATTTCTGTACTAGTTATTTGGATATTTATGTACTAGTTATTTGGATATTTCTGTACTTGTTATTGGTGATAATAAATCATAAATAAACATAGACATTGTTCTAGCACAACTAAGAAAACATAAATATTATTCTAGCGCAATAAAACATAAACATACAAATAACATAAATCAATTACATTATTCTAGAACGTAAATATTTATTTTATAAATCATAAACAACATAACTAAGTCCGGCGACGAATCCTTTGAAGCTATCCTCGTGGGCGGCTAGTGGAAGCACCAGTTTGACAAGTTCCTTACAAAAAGAAAGAAAACATGTAATAATTAGCAAATATTGTTCTCATTTTAAATGTCAGGAAATTGTGAAAGACAAAGGCCACATACCTGCTTGCTGACTTGCTGGAGGATGCTGAGCGGTGGTATGTTGGATCGTACCGCAAGTTTCACAATGACTCGCACCAAGCCTCCCTTCGAGTATATCCATCGTCATGTTAAATCTCTTGGTCTTTCTCCTTCCTTTTTTGACAAGTTTTTTGTCTGGTATTACTCTGTCACCTTTGTAAGGTGGCCAATCTTCTTCTCCACCAAAGATCTCAAAACGACCATCCCACGTAGCCACGAGACTAGCCACAGCGTACACGTCATTAGTAAACTCATTCGGTTCATAATTACGAAAAGCACACACTGCTAACACGTGGGAACATGCAATACGTGTATTTTGTGGCTTGCGACACTTGCATGTCGGCGGTACACCCTGATTAACTGTAACACCATAAATTCTATCAGTTCGCCCTGTTCTGGTGACACGTTCACCTTTCGCGATTACCTGATATATGCCTGCCACTATATCTACTACTACCACTTCAAGGCGCTGGGCCTTTTCTGCCCTTTTTTCAAGAATATTGGAGACTCTATTAGAGAACATTTGATTCATATTTGCTAGATTTCTTGCCAACACCTTTCTGGTGTTGAACCAATCTAGAAGTTTGTAGTATGTTGCAATCACAAGTACACAAATCGGTCTCTGTCGAGCCTCTCTGAAAACATTGTGTAGTGATTCAGAACCATTACTGGTCATTACGCCCCATCTGTCTCCCTTATCATAATGGAGGGACCATGTTTCCGGATGCGTTACAGTTTCAGTGGACTCCTCTGATTCGTCATTCCTCCCAACAGTGTCCAAGAAGTCTCTACTTGGCTTATCCCAGTTCTCAACCTGCTTCAAGTACTTATCGAAATTCCATTTTGCATTCTTCCTGCAACATTTCTTGAACTTTGAAGCAGCCATGACATTATGACATTTTTTCAACATATTTTCTGCGATGTGTTGCGCACAATATCGGTGAACTGCTTCACCATTTGCCACATTCCAACCATACAAGGGACTGCGAAAAACAGCTCGAATTGCCAGGTGTCGATCAGACACAACACAGATTTTTTTCATATCACCAATCACTTCAAATCTCAACCATCTCATAAACCATCTCCAATTCTCCAAATCTTCTTTCTCAACAATTCCAAATGCAAGAGGCATTAGCTGATTCTCAGCATCATATCCAACAGCAACAAGAAATCTTCCCATGTACCTCCCCCGAAGGTGTGATGCATCTATGCTGATAACTGGTCTCAAATGAGCGAATGCCTGGATACACGGCGCAAATGCCCATGCTGCATGCTTAAATAGACGATCACCGGGTCTAATTGTTGGATCAGTTGCAATTGTAGCTCTGCTTCCTGGGTTTGATGAAACAATAGCATTCAGAAGACGTGGGAGTAGTGCGTAAGAACCTGACCAGCTACCATAAACGTACCCAATAGCAATTTCTTTTCCACGCCATAATTTGTTATATTTTGGATGCACACCCGGAAAAATCTTTCTGATTAATGCCCTGACTTGTTTAATGGACATTGCGTTATCTTTCTCCACGTCTTCGCGAATAATATCCGCGATCAGCTTTGCAGTTAGCTGTGGATGGTCAATCCTGGCCGATATTGCCCTACATGTATGTAGGTTCGGGCATTTTACTATATCCCACGGAGTGCTAATTGCTTTGGCATACAACCGCCAATCACAGTCTGGATCCTTACACTTTAATCTGTATTTGGAGGTACTACTATCCACCACCACGAACACCCGATTCTTTTCGATGTGCCACTTCTGAAGAGCAAAAATAAGGTGATCCTTTGAAGTGAAGCTCATTTTCTCTGCTATCTGACCATCAGCACATGGAAGAGCCTCATATAAGGAGTAGTCTGCTGGACGAAAGCCTGAGGTGTCATTCATGCTTCTTGTTGGATGTACTTCTCCTAAACCAATAAATGGATTGTAATGCTCTCTGCGTCTAACTGCTACATCTACAATCTCTTCATCCTCATCATCATTATTCCAAACTCCATCTATATCCTCTGACGAGGAACCCTCACTGTCACCCCGTTCTTCAATATAATTCTCGTCCTCATCGTCATCCTCATCATCATTACCAAGACCAAGATCCTCGAGATCTAGATCATTATCACCATCAACTAAACCAGTGCTACGGGATTGGTCACTAGTATCCGGGACACTGGAATTCAAACGAGATGCACTACTCCTACGGGGTTGGCTACCAGTTAAATTACAGGTGTCTGCTTTTGGTACCATTTTCACAAACAATTCAATAACGCTCATTCTGCTCACACACATTTCAGATGCTACTTTCCAAGAACTGTTATTATGGATTGGCATCAAATTGAAATAAAAATAACCTCCTTGTCCAATGTTCATACGACAATGAATTTCAACCGAGTACTGAGATTCTACGAACCCTAAACACTCACATAGGGTGCTTTTAAGACCTTCGTAAGTAGTAGATTCGTTACCTTCCAATAGTAATTTTGATGGTATCGTGTAATCTGCTCCAATTTGAGATTTTATTATTTCGCCTCCATGAAATATCACAATAGGAAATTTTGTCATTTCACTACAAATGTAATTGAGTAAATTGAAGTTTACTAAAAATAATTAACAAATGTTACTAACAAATCTAATTGAAATACGATTTTATATTACATACCTTATTGTGAAGAAACGTCACCGTATAAACAAAAGGAAGAAGACGTGAGTTTGTAGAATGAATTTTCGATAAACAAAAGGAAGAAGATGTGAGTTTGTAGAATGATCTGGGAGGAATGGTATATACAGACACTGAAACGCAGCTGTTATCTACGTATCACAGCATCAATAATTGAAATCCCGCCCGTTTGATTAAAAAAACAAAAACTTTTGTGCACATAGATAGAAATATACGCATTTTGTTGTTGCGTAAATGTTTTTAGGATTATTCGAACAAAAAATAATACGAATTGGCTTCGGTACGCATTTCTTGTGTGCGTAACAGCTGTGGAACGCAGCTCCTGCCTGCGTACCAAATTTGGAGAGAGAAAGAGATGAAACACAGCCACTATATGCGTTCCAGAAGAAGCTACGCAGGCATCATCTGCGTACACCTCAGACATATAATTTCCTCTGTCATTATCTCACTTTTTTAATTTCGGCTGTTATTTTAATTGTTTAAAAAAATTTCGGGCTATAGTTATGGATCATGTAATTAGATTTGGGCGGCTGGACCTAAACGTATATTATTATAATATAAATTTTAGTGGAGTCTACTGTCGTCTTTCGAATGACACGATCGTGTAATAGTTTTAATGACACAACGGATATGAATCCTTACATTAATGGTCAGCGGTTTATGTTATGTTGCGCTTAACGTTGTGCATCATAATCAATATTTTCGCTAAACACTGACATTCATCATCAATGAAATCAGCATATGACTAAGATATTTTTACAAACACCAATCGCTACGGTACTTTACAAAGCTGCTATTGTACTTCACGAAGCATCAAGCAAACAAGCAAGTCGTACTTCGTCTTCGTATCTCTAATTTTAAAGCCTACACAATTAATTCAAATCGTACAACTTGATCTTCATACTGAAACATGTTATAGTGAGATCCTAAGATCAAACACGTGGCGGAAGCGTTTTATCAATTTAGACTTTTGGACCTTAATCATCTAGTTAAAATCTCAATCAAGCAAATACTAAAAGTAATATTACAATTCAAGCAATAATATGCAAAGATAGTAAAAGAGAGAGCAAAAGAACATGTTATGTAATGTGGTTCGGCCTACAAACAAACTATGCATACTCCATGGGACTTTCGAATCAAAAAATACGTTTCGAGACCGATTTCTCTAAATCACAAGTATTCTTATAATTGCAGAACCTATCCTAGATTTCTATCAACAAGAAAATCTATCTTAGGGTTCCTAAATCTTTGCAAAGGGCTACACAACTCTACAAAGTCAGACGTGCCTGATTGACAACACAATCAAGAATGGGGATGAATTACTTGACAACACAGTGTAGTTCATCAAACTAAAACAACAACAAAGTATTCTCTCGGATTAACAATTAGAGAATTAGATATCCTAAACACTCTCAAGGTGTGAATGCTGAAGGAGAAGGCTATTGTGTTTTTTCTTGTGCTCAATTAGATGCTTGTAAACATGAGGAGACCTTTCTTTATGCATTTGATTTGAATCTCCAAGGTATATATAGACTGTACACATCTTGAAGTCTTGAATTCTTGATCTGGAAGCATTGAGTTAGAGCAAATGCCTAACCCGTTACATAACCTATTATAACGGGTTGGCTCATTTTCCAAACTGCCCTCTAATGCATCTCTAGCTGACTTCTGGGCCCTCCTGGATAGGAACTCGTTGTGACGGGTGTAGGATGTGTTACCATAACGCATGGCCCTGTCAATCTACCAAAATCCTCTATCTTCCAGCTCTTCTCATCTTCAATCGGTTACAACTGATTGGTAACCCGTTGAGACGGGTAGGCAACTTGTTATGACGGGTAAGCAACGGGTTCCCCATTGTGTTACCATAATGCAAGGCTCTGTCAAACCTTTGTTCTTATCCAATTTGTTTGCTCTTGATATCTATGTGATCGTCTTGACTTGTACATGCATTTTTTATCATTTGCATCATCTTTATGTGCCTGTATAAAGCTGCAACTCACAAAAACTCAATTTTGCAAGGTTAGTACTGATTTGTTTTGCAAATTATTGAACCAAAGAAGAGTTTAATCTAACAAACTCCTCCTTTTGATAATATGCAAAACAACGAAACCCTATGTCTGTGCATATAATTCCCATGCACAAAACCACATTTTTCTCCATTTTTGCAAAGTTTGACAAAAAGACTCAATTCAAATCCCCCTAAATAATAGCATGTATTTTCAAATCAAGTCATAAGCAATTGCTCCCCCTTAATGATATAAATTTTGCAAATAAAGTACAAGTAACAATTCAATTTATAATTTTAAGAATATTATGATCAAGAAGCATATAGATGGGGTCCTAAGGTCAAGTGCTAGTGCGGAAGCATTTTATCAATTACAATTTCAAACTTTCGGACCTTAATCACCTAGGCACCTAGCTAAAATCACAATCAAGCAAGCCCTAATAGCAATTGAGTAAGTCGATCAGTAAAGTGTAAAGGTAGTAAAAAGAGAGAGTAAAAAACAAGAGAGATCAAGAGATAGCAAGAGCACGTTATGTAATGTGGTTCGACTTACAAACAATCTAGGCCCACATCCACGGGACCCTCGGATTTAAAAATACCTTCCGGAACCGATTCTACTAGATCACAAGTGTTCTTACAATTGCGAAACCTATCTTTGATTTCTTCTCAATAAAACAACCAATTTTAGATTCCTAAACCTATGCAAGGGGCTACACCACTCTACAAGGTAAACGTGTCTGATTGACAACACAATCAAGGATGGGGATGAACTACTTGACTATACAATGTCGTTCACCAAACTAAAACAACAACTAAGTGTTCTCGGATCGACAATTAGACATTAGCTATCTTATACACTCTCAAGGTGTGGATGCTGAAGGAGAAGTCTAATTTGCTCTTTTTGGTGCTCAATTGTAAGCTTGAAAACTTGGGGAGGGCTTGCTTAAATGATCTGGTTCAAATCTTCAAGGTATATATAGGCTGAGCACATATTGAAGTCTAATTTTTGGACCTTAATCACCTAGCTAAAATCTCAATCAAGCAAGTAATAAAAGTAATACAACAATTCAAGCAATAATATGCAAAGATAGTAAAAGAGAGAGTAAGAGAGAGCAAGAGAACATCATATGTAACGTGGTTCGACCTAGAAACAAACTAGGCTTACTCCACACAACCCTTGAATCCAAAAATACCTTTCGAGACTAATTCCACTAAATCACAAGTGTTCTTACAATTGCGAAACCTATCTTAGATTTCTATGAACAAAAAAAAATCTATTTTAGGTTCCTAAACCTTTGCAAGGACTACACCGCTATACAAAGTCAGACGTGTCTGATTGACAACACAATCAAGAATGGAGATGAACTACTTGACAATACAACATAGTTCGCCAAACTAAAATAACAACAAAATGTTCTCTCGGATTGACAATTATAGAATTAGCTATCCTAAATACTCTAATGGTGTGGATGTTGAAAGAGAAGGCTCTTGTGCTCTTTCTGGTGCTCAATTAGATGCTTATAAACTTGGGGAGGGTTTTATTTATGCTTCTTGTTCGAATCCCCAAGGTATATATATACTGTGCACATCTTGAAGTCTTGAATTCTTAATCTGAAAGCCTTGTGTTATAGCAAATACCTAACCCATTACAGAATCCGTTGTAACGGGTTGGCTCCTTTTCCAAACTGCCCTCTAATGCTGACTTTTGGGCCCTCTTGGATAGAAACCCGTTATGACGAGTTGGCAACTTGTTGTGATGGGTGTGGGATGAATTACCATAATGCATGGCTCTGCCAATCCGCCAAAATCTACTGTCTTCCAGCTCTTCTCCTCTTCAATCCGTTACAATGGATTGGTAACCCGTTGTGACGGGTTCCCCTTGCGTTACCATAACGCAAGGCTCTGCCAAGCCTATGTTCTTGCCCAATTTGATAGATCTCGAGAATGATGTCATGATCTTTAAAGATGGCAATCTCTTGCTAAGATCTAAAAAAGATAAGGAATCTTGCTAAGTTCTCAAGAAGATATGATATCTTGTTAAGATGTCAAGAAGATACATGATCATCATAATTACAGGATTTTTTCAAGATACTAAAAGTATTAGTATTTAAGCGATGGGTCTTCAAGGAAGACAGGTGTGTTAGGTGTATATGTATTGCACTTAGGCTCTATTTTGTTCTCTTCATTAAATACAAATACACTGGCTTTCATTCGTGAGTTCCAGAAAAAGAAAAGAACACTCGTGTCTCCCTAGAAGGATTTGTGAGCGACTAGTTATGAAGAGGAAGAGGAAGAGGAAGAGGAAGAGGAAGATGAAGAGGAAGAGGAAGAAGAAGAAGAAGAAGAAGAAGAAGAAGATGAAGATGAAGAGGAAGATGAAGAGGAAGAGGAAGAGGAAGAGGAAGAAGAAGATGCTCAAGACAAAAATTGCACAAGCTCATCTAGTGATACTACTTGAAAGATAGTCAAGACCAACACAAGATGACAATTAAGTAAATCACTTTCGCTTAATTTAAATATCTTAAGTCTTATACAGAGCATTAGCAAATGTTTAATTAGGACTTGGTTTGATATATGGCTCTACCTAATTGAATTGCACCTAACAAGTGGTATCATAGTCAACTCTGTGTGAGATTTAGGATATAATAATATAGGATTTAAAATTCAATTGTTTTCATGTGACTGTGTCGAAATTTAATTGTTGCAAAATGATTTATTCAAAATTTTTATTTGTTTTAATTATTCTGAGCATTTTTTATTAAAATCTTGAGTTTTATCAAATTTCTCGTCTTTTATGCAAATATGAAAATGATATTACTCGGGATCTTTAAATATTAAATATTTACCAATAATTAAAATTGCAAAATAAGTCGAACTTTTTTAGAAGTATGGAACAATTCAAGTTTAAAATTCGAATATGGAAATTTTTATGTACTGTTTGCAAGAGGTATTCTTACAACCCGCAAACAAATGTGCAAGTTGCATATAAAACAATTGAATTGACAGAAAATGATTGCAGCTCGCAAAGATTTCTTTGCAACCGACAAAAATATGTTATTTTTGCCATATTTTCAGAAATTTCAAATTTTATTATTTGGATTTTATCTAAGTTAGTAAGTCCTAGATTATTACCAGCGCGTGTTTTGGAATGAAATGTTTTGTATCGTGGAATGATAATTCAGTTAAATATTCAACAATACATTAAGAACACAAACATATCCAAAATATATTCAAATAGGCGCATTGCTTCTTGTGATGATATTGATTATAAGTTGGTGGATATTTTGAAATAAGATTTTTTGTGATGTTTAATGAATAAACACTTTCCTGATACTGACAAATTTGATGAACCTCAAAGCAGTTTTCACAAAAACATTAAAAAGAGAAATATACCATACGCTATTAAAACAATACAAACCAAAAATTCATATTCACAAACAAATAATTCTGCAAAAATAACAATATAACCACAACAATCCACAGTATATAAATTAGAAGGGGAGGGGGGGGGGGGGGGTGTTTAAATAATACTACATGTTGAAGCAACATGAAACCTCAATTACCATCTAGTTTAGAACAAACTGTTTCCATTTGCTTCTGTACAATAAGAACCTCTTACATGAGCGAATTAAAGATTTTCATCAAGATGAATCAAGATTTATAATTTTCGAAAGAAAAAGACATACTTTGAATCATACATATATTTTTATAATTTTTTTTGCTGAAAATCATAATTTTAGAAGTTTATTTTTGAAATTTTTTTTAGAAAGAAGCATATTTTATAATTCTTTCAAATTATAAACATATATTTCAAAATATTTTTGATAAAATATCATATATATTTTGAAAAATAATTTTTCGGGATGGATCGCTCCGGCTCCACACCACTGACGTCTTATGTCTCCACTTGCACTGATGCACAGTCTTATGTCTCCACTTGCACTGATGCACGAACATGTTCAACACAATAATGAAAGGATGAGAAAATATGAGAGCATCCGATACATCCTACCAAAGTTAATAACTTGCATTACACTAATAAAGTAATATGTATGATCTGCTGTCCACCTTAAGGCAATTTCCAAACAACACAAATTACAAACAAATAACTTATGAGCATGGTTACGATGCTTTACAAAGCATCAAGCATGTCGTACTTCACCTTCGTATCTCAAATTTCAAGTCCAAACGACCATTTCAAATAATAAAACTTGATCTTCATATTAAGATCTCTTTGGAGACCGAATTTTATATTTTTTAATTTATTTACTATTTTTTAAAGATGGTGAAAAGTCGGTTAATCTAATGATTTTCTATATCATTCGATATGAAAGATTTTTCACCTCTTTAAAAAAAATAAAAAATTTAAAAAATGTAAAATTTGTTCTCTAATGAGATTGTAATATGAAGATCAAGTTCTATGGTTTGAATTAGCCGTTTGAAATTTGAAATTTGAGATACGAAAACGAAGTACAACTTGCTTGGTGTTTTGTAAAGCACCGTAGCCATGCTCATAACTTATTGCAACACAAATCTAAAAATATATATTATAGGGAGAATTGGGTGCATACCCATAAAAAATTGTGTAATTGGAAATATCCCCATCATATCATTTAAGTATATTGTAGCTTCTTATAATAAATTTTATGTCATCAACAAATAATAAATTTTTGAAATGACCCTTTTGCCCGTGTCTTTGTTCTCTCTTCCGATATTCTTTAGCCTCCTGGTTTCATGGTTGCATGGAAATAGAATGCTTGATTCAAAAAGAAAATAGAAAACGTGAAGCTCACTAATTAGCCAGCATGAATAGATAAAGACAAATTGGTGCGTATTCCAAATCTTCAATACACATTCTTCATTTCTAGTTGGCTCACACGACACAAGCATCATACTAATAATACAACTTTTGCATTGCAACAATTTTGGAAAACAAAGTTGTATCAGCTTCAAATTTCTTTCAAGACTTCAGTTTTCAGCTTCATTTTTAGTATACTAACAACAATTGATGGTCAGATTTTATCGCCCTGAGAAAACACCCCTGTTTTTATTTAATTCCATTTATATTTCAGTTTTATTTTTCTAATTAATTTTGTTGCTTGTAATTAAAAATCTTCAAGAAATAATCAGTATGTTAAATTTTGTATGTAATGGAAGCCTACGGAAAAAAGAAAAAAAAAAGAAAGAAGACAATATTGTCTATTGATGAAATTGTAAGGTAGGCAAAGTTGAGGAAACATCAGCTTATCAGAAAGGGAGAGTATCGTGTGGCACAGGTCAAAACCACCACATCTTTCTCTATGCATTTATTTTGTGAATTAATATATATTATCCGTTAATTAACTTCATCAGTGAGTTGTCAGCATGAACTGGAGTTGTCCAGAAAGTCAGACAGTCTAAACCCTTCTTCCAAATATAAACTGCTACAATATTGAAACTCCTCACGGAGGAGAGACAAAAGGCCATTATATTTCGAAGAAAGTGTTCATTTACTTTTTCTTTTGTGTGTGTGTTTGAGATCTGCAATTTGGGATGGTTTGTGGGATTCTTAGCAGTGTTGTGCACAATATCTTCTGTGTATCTTTCTCTCCTCAGAACATGAGAAAGGAAAGAACGTTGAGAAAGATGACAGCTATTGATCAGAAATATGAGGGGGCAAAGTAGTCACTTTGAAAATTATCCAGTTGTTAGCAATAAAATAAACTTATATAGTTAGCATACTTGTATGATGGGTAAATTTACACGAGTTGTAAGATTAGATGGATATATATCCAATTTTAAAGATTTGATGGGGATATTTTCAGTTACACAACTTCTGATGGGCATACACCCAATTTTTCCTATATTATAACCCATATGGTTCTCTCCCAAAAGAAAAGAAAAGAGAACAGAAAATGGAAACAAAATAAGTATAGCGTGTAAAAAATCTATGAGCATCAAATGCAAAACAAAACCTATGATTGCAATGGTAGACATGAAGAGAAATCACCTTCCTTAACACACATATCTTGTACCACTTTTATTGGGGCCTTTGCCTTGAGCATCATCTCCTCATACTCCTCTTCAGGCTTGGATAATGCCACTATGGCCCCACCCGAACCCACTGAGATCTCTCCATTAGACCACACAAGAGTTCGTATCACAATATTCAAATCAAATGTTCCATTGTAGGAAACAAATCCAATAGAGCCAGAGTAGATGCCTCTGGGGCAACTCTCAACCAAGTCGAGTAGCTCCATGGACCTGAGTTTAGGAGCACCGGTCATCGACCCACCAGGAAAGGCAGCCCGAATGCAATGGATAGGGGTGAGGTCGGATCTTTTTTGTCCTTGGATAGTACTGACCATAGTATGTACAGTGGAGTATGATTCAACCTCCATCAGGCGTGGAACCTTCACTGTGCCAGGCCGGCAGACCCGGCCCAGGTCATTGCGTAGGAGATCTACTATCATCAGATTCTCAGCTTGATCCTTTTCACTAAAGAACAAAATTTTCAAGATTATCAGAATAATGTAAAGTCCTTATTCACTTATTTAGAAGGTACATTCATGTATATACACGAAGCCTCTTTTGTAAATTGGCCCTGTTTCTTAGTACCTTCTTCGCAAATAAAGCCCTAGAGATAATTTGTGGTAACAAAGTCCGTGCTTACTATTTAAATATTTTTTTCCTTCCAAACAAGTCATTTTTTTATTGGAGAGAACCTAAATTTAGCCGAAATAAAAACCAGTGGATAGATTTTGGGTGTCAGCCTTGAGCCTCCAAGTATGCAGAACCAATATCATGTAGCTTTTTATCCTTTATACACGAACAATTTAGTCAATTTCCATGGGACTTGAACATTATTATAACGTCATCATTACCTTAAAAAAAACTCTTGTTGGTGATTAATTTTAATGAAAATGCGGCTTGCAGCCTTGCAATACATAAGACAGGAGTTATTTCCCGGTAATGCTAATAATAATTGAGACAAAACAAGAAAGTGAACCAACTTCAATTTTTTTGGAAGCCTAGTACCTGTATTGCAGTTGTAATCTATGCCGTTCATCCTCCTCTATTGTGTTCCCGCGGGATATTGTACCCTTGATAGGCTTTGCCTCTAATACACCGTACCTATCCAACCTCAAGAACCTCTCGGGGGATGAGCAGCAAACAGCTAGCCTCTCATTTTCAAAATTCAACCAAGCAGCATAAGGAGATGGATTCATTTCCCTTAATTTAAGATATAGCCCCAATGTATCAATATCTCCGACTCTTCTCCTTTGTTGAGTTGTCAGACAGAGCTCATAGCTCTCTCCGTCCCTTATAAAATTCAAGCATTTTGCCACATCTCTCAGGTATTGGGTTTTGGACTTTTCAGGGGTGAAAGACGTGTCTTTCTCCAGCGATGGTTTGGGCAAAATTCTGGTGCTCTTAATTTTGGGTCTTCCAGCCAACCGGATGAGTTTCTTCTCTGATTCTATTAGCCATTGGTTACTAAAATTCGCATTGAAATCTCGTACAGATAGAAGGTACATGTCACCATTGGTATGGTCAATTACTAAAAGGTTGTCAGAAAAGAAGAGACATGCATCAGGAGTTGTTGATTTGTAATGATTCACTGATGCCCCACATTCCACTTTTAGGCCATACCTAATTTGGCAGAAATCAATAGAAGCATTTTTAGAAAAAAGCAAAATTTACAATTCATAGATACTACCAATTATTTGGAAAATAAATTGAAGAGTTGGAAATCTTACCCAAGAAAGCCCACAAAGCCACCAAAAAAATCAAAAGGCAATCCCTTGAAATCTTGTTCGTCGTACTTGAACGATTGAATTTCCTAGAGAAATTATCAATAATGTAAACCATTGAACAAAGTTGAGTGGCAAAGGGGCCATTTCATGTGTACCACATTTTAGAAACTTATGAAGAATCCAAAATAGAAGGAATCGTGAAACATCAACATCGACAAAAAGTAACATTCTATATTAATGTCATGGCTGAACCCCTGCCCCCAACAACAAGCAGAGAAAAGAAGAACCCCCACTGCAGTGCAGCAGGCAGTAATGATGAAAAAACAGGGAAATAAGGCTCTCTCAATAACTTGGAAGAAGAGTTTTATATGTGAATATGTAATACCCACATATGTACAAGTGATATTGCACATATAGTCAAGTTGTTATTCAAGGAGAAAATAAGATGAAACCTTATCAAGGAAATCAAAAAAGCCATCCTTCAGGAAGTATGTTTCAACAGATCCAGTGTTGTCTCGGATGAAGACGTGGCCTCCACTTTTGGATCCATTACTGCATTATTAATTATATCAATCGAACGTAACAAAGAAGTGACATGTACAACATAACTTTAAATCTTATCTAACCTTTGATCAACCAGACGAAAAGTCAGTTGCTTCCAAAGAGGCCCCCCTTTGCCTCCCATGAAAGAAAAATGTGCTCTATTCTGAAACAAGTAGCACTCGTTATAATTATTTATAAAATCTTAGCACAAAACAGCTGTTGCCGAAGAGTACGGTGCTTGTTCATTGAAGATATAACAAATGCTACTAGCATTACCATGCCTTTGCATATAAACTGGACTTTAAACTAATCAATAATATTTTTTCCCTCATGTTTTCTTGCCTTCCCGTCATTGATGCATATTTGGTGTAGATCTTGGACCTCCAAAGGAATTTACACGGGTACAAGTATTTTAAAAGGATACAATTTGCAAAACTTGAAAGATCTCATAGGCCTACCTGAAACCTACTCACACATACCTCTCCTCTTCTAGTTTCTTTAACATCAAGTTTATCAATTTGAAGAGAAAAACGATCGAGGGTCGACATTTGGTTCTATTCTGAATTAAATGAGATTTGAAAAGGCACAATGTGTAGTCTTCGTGTTCAGAGAACACTTTGTCATAACTGTGTTTTGAGGGAATAAAGAAAGTTTTAACAAAAACCTTAAAAGGCATATCCAACACCAAACTACCTGATCTGTGGAAGAACTATCCAACCAAAAAGTATCCCTCGCATTATTGTCGCCAAATAACTCAGAAAATATCTTGCCTGCGTCATCAATTTTATCAGCCAGCCCATCTAGCTTCGTCCATCTTAATTTCAAATGCTTTCTTTTATTTTCTCTAGTTTCAATTAAGAACTCGTCAAGCATTAGGTGATTGTTTGCTTTCGTTATGCAATGCAGCAATCCATTTGTCAACAAATCAAGCTTGTCACCTACGCCTGACACCTGAAAGAAAATAATTATAATTAAGCATAGAAAAAAGGGGGACTTCTTAAAGAAATAAAGAAAAATAATACAGTTTTACCACTAACTGTGAACCTTTCTGTCATGAAGTGGAGGGATTCGAAGTCCATGTTCCAGAGTGATCTCTTTGAAATTCTGAAAAATTTGCCTTCCAAAAGAAGTGGCAATGCTCTCTGGATGGAACTAAAATATTAAATGAAATATAAAAAGAAATGAGAGAAAAATGCGTCATGATAAAAACACAAACATGGGATGATGGATACAATGCTGCCATGTTATTTCTTTCAAACAGGTACACAACTCCAGGTTTCTCTTTGAAGAAAGAAGAAGTGTAACAACCCCGTCCTTCTCACGTTTCAAGAAATAATTGCAACCCGCTAAATTACCAACCAAACAATATTGGCTTAAGAATAATTATCCTAAAAATAGGGACAGTATTCAAGTTTTCTTAGAACCCAGAGAACGTAACATCATAAAATGATTGAAAAGAAAAGGTAGGGTAACGGGAAATACCTGGACACCATAATGTGGCCTTGAAGTGTGCACAACTCCCATTAATACTCTCTTGGTAAAGTCAAAACTGGATGTTCCATTTGTATTTGATACAGATTTGCGGAGTGTAAAGGGATGCTCGGTTTCTAGAAAAGAGAGGGATCTGCTAGGGGTGGTCCATGCTATTGGTATCAGCTCCTTAGGCAGAGACTTAGCTTCAATAGAAAGAGAGTGGTACCTAACAACCTAAGACAATTAATTATTCAGTTATTCTTCTTATATTAAATTCGGTATTACTTCTCCAAAAAGAAAAGGAGAAAGTTAAAGGGCACTCCCAAATTACAAACCTTGAAACCCGAGCTTCTACCTGATGGAATATGTCTGAAAAGTCCGGATGCTACATGCTCTATCTCACTGCAAATGTAACAACAATAATGATAAAAATAACAACAAATAGTTAAATGATGACGTATTGATGTAAATGATGACGTATTGATGTAGATAATAACGCGGGCTACAGTGTGGCAGTAAATATATCAATACTTGCTAAAAAGAAAAAGAAATAAATGGCAGCCAAGATGCAAGTACTTGTCCCCAATGGTCCAATACCAGTAAAAAAAACAGTTCAAGCATATGTTGATATTGATATTGAATGACGGCTAAATTAAGTCTTTAAGTTCTTAATTGAGGCATAATAAGTACATGCTAACAATATTGCAGTTACTTTGTCTCGGGTGAAATCAAGTGCATGCCAACGAGCACCAGGCAAGGTTATGATCCTATAATGGAAATATTGATAAATTTGTCTCAAGTCCCAAACTGCGGAATAATAAATCAAGTACATGCCCACAAAATTGTGGTTGCTTTGTCTTGAATGCAATTAAGTACATACCAACAGGCACCCTAAAGTTACAATCCTTCAGTATACCTAATTGATTGAAAACCTTTAGAAAATTGAATAGAGGATAATTACCTCAGACGGCCATGTACTGGCTCAGGTGCATGCACAATCTTGGCACCATGTACCAATCCCAAGGCCTGTCACAATTTTTAACAAGAGAAAAGAAGAAAAAAAAAAGGAAAACTGTGAGTGTATGATCTTCTCTACTGCACTTCAATCTGAATTTAAGAAAATAATAAAATAATTACCTGGTGGCCGAGACAAACACCTAATATTGGAATATCTCTGCACTCACGTAATATATGCAAACAAACACCTGCTAGAAATTGGAACTTCCAATCACTGATGCATACAAATATTTTTGCAAATCAAACAAACAGTCATGAAATGAAGTAAAACCTGACCTATATCATCTACACACATGGGTGAACCAGGCCCAGGAGAAATGACAATATTATCAAATGCCCTTTTCTCATACAAGCAATCGCATATGTATTCCCATGTCCACTCATCATTGTAAATCACAACTGGTTCCACTGTGGATCAAATAATCAATCCATAATTTATTCAATTATCGTTACAAAAAGAAAAAAAAAAAGGAAGAAAGAAAGAAATAGAGATAAAATAAAGGAAGGTAGAATCAACACAAAAGATACTTAAAAAACCTCGATTGACAATAGTTAGTTCTTGAAAGATGTTATAGGTGTAGCTATCGTAGTTATCAATTAAAAGCGTGCGCACGAGCTCGTCGCTTCCTTTGACATCGCGTCCACGCCGGAGAGCGCAGATGTGTCGGGGATGGTGAAGAGGAAACCGAGCGGAGCCGAGTCTGAAACCGCCATAGGAGGAGGCGGCGGCGCAGGAGGAGCGGTGGATCCCCCATGGATTGGAGCAAATCCCTAATGCTGTTGTGGCCATACTCATTTTCAGAGACAGAGAGCGGCGGGCTCGAAATTCGGACCTGTTATTTTTTTGTTCCTTCCCTCTTCTTTTCTATTTCTAGGAACTAGAAAATAGTTTCTTTGTGCGGTCTATAAAAAGCCGAAGAGCAGTACATTTACTCCTTGCACCTTCAAACTTTCAAATTCTCAGCATCTCCTTTTAGATATTATTATTATCCTTTATTTAGAAGTAAAATTTTCTATGCTTTAGTGCTTTACCCCACTCTTTATTATTTATTTATTTATGAGGAGGGATTAAATCTCTCAATTTTTTCTGTGTCTTCAATTTGCCTCAAAATCTACATCATTCATCAAAAAATAATTAATAATTTAGATTTGAAGGTCCAAAAAATATTTTTGATAAATGATATGAATTTTAAGATAAAATAGAGGCAAACAAAAAATTGAGACATTTGATCCCTCTTTATTTTATTTTGTTTTCGATATGAATTTTTATTCTTTTTTATTTCTGAAAAATAGTTTACTTAATATGTTTTCCATATGATATTTTTTTATTACTAGCCATAATGATAAAGTTGAACAACCAATATTTTAAGGGAAACATAACTTCACTTTTTCAAACTAATTATGTTGACATCCAAACCTTCCTCTCAAATGAATTCACCATAATTATTCTTCATCAAAGCATGTTAATGAGGTTAAGTTTCACCACTCTAAAATTTGAAAGTTGACAACATTTAGTATCACAAAATGATAAATGAAATAAAGACTAGTGGATTCTATTTCTTTTCTTGTTAAGAAAATATAAGGTTCTACAGGATTTGACAATTTCTCAATAGTACAGGTGTTTTAATGATAATTTTGATCGACCTCATTTTACTTATCCTCTTTTCTAAAAAAAATAAAGAAATAAAGATTGCTCACTTTTTTCTTTAATTTTTTTTCTCCAAAAAAAGAAAACAAAAGAAGGTGAGACGACAACAACCAGTACTACAAAATTAAATCAAAAGATAGATGCCTAAAAATACCAAACTTTCAAATCCTCACATTAAAGCTGCTCACTAGAAAAAGTTTCAAACATTAAAAATATTATCTAAAATCAGGGGCGGGGCTACATGAGGTCAGTGGTGACAGCCGTCTCACTCTGAATTTTTTTTTGTCAAATAATCATGTGTATTTGTACAATTTGTCAATTTTTTCGCAAAATAATCATGTATATTTAAAAATGTGCATCATTTTGTCTTTTCCTGAAAGAAAAAAATGATAAATTTTGCTCTCCCTAACAGAAATTTTAAATCCACCCCTATCTAAAATTACTAACGATCAAATTCGTAGGTAACTAAAGTACTGATTTAGAATCAGTTCTTAATCTGATGGCTAAGAGGTAATGTCCTTTTTTTAACAACGACGTGTATACGAAGCATGAAATTAAAAAGTTTGTCATACCTCCAGAAATAACGTGAAATTCCATATTTTTATTTTTCTGAATAAATTGCTGGTTACTGTCTAAATTATTTTCTGGGGAGGGGAGGTATAACCAAATATTTTCTTTCGTTATCTTTTTTACGCGTGCCTAGATTGCATTATGCTAATAAAGGAACTTTTTCATGAAAGGTCAAAGAAATAATTTTTTTAAAAGATAAGACAAAAAATCCTCTAAAAATATCACAGAAGACTAAGAACGCAAGTACCATAAGTTTTTTTAGGACGCAAGTATTCTAAAGCATAAAATTTGTTTAGAAATCACAAGAAAAATGCACAAGAGTTGAAAAAAAATTATTTTTTTTAAAGAAATGCCTTTGGTCCTATCTATTAAAAAAGTTTGTTCATTGACTCTCTATGAAAATTTTATACAACACGATAAAGTGATACACCTCTCCATTTATCTAAAATAGTATTAATCTCTGTACGTGTCCACTACGCAAGGAGTTGGACACGATAGGGCATTAATTTTCTCCTTTGATTAACATATATTTTAAATCTTGATCGTTGAATTCTTTGTAGAGATTAAGTGTGGCGAGTTATTTTGTGTAGATAGTGATTTTACAAGAGATTTGTGATCGCCGGCATATCACTATATTTGTACTAATTATCTCTTTACTTTTATATTTAATGCTTTTTCAATTATGCTCTTTTTTATTAATTTTATGAATATCGAAAGTCACTTATTAAATGTGTGAAAACCAAGATGCATATATTTTCATACTATATACATATAAAGTATTTCATATTGTAGTGTAATTCTACGAGCATGAATAAAAAAATATATATTTCATATTGTATATATTATTTTATATCACATTTAATATTGTAAAACATTTATATAAATCATATTATGTATATTCATATCATATATTATAAATCATATTATGTGTATATTTTTCATATTACGCGTATATAATTCATATAACTCACATGTATATAACTCATATAATTCATATAATTATTTTAATCACATGTATATAACTCATATATTTTTCGTAAAATAATTCATATAATTTTGTGTATATAAAATAATATAAAATATAATTTATAAAATTATATGCATATATAATCAGTTCTAATTATAATAAAAGATTGTCCGTCATAGTGTCATGTTTTTTCTCAAAACTTTAAAATGATTACAAAGCAAATGTTATACAGGCCCTGAAACCACTGTGTTACAAGCACTTTATAAGACAGCAGAAAGCCCAAATTTTCGTATGGCCTGTTATAGGCCCATAAGACATCACAACGAGCACTAGGCCTGTTATAGGCCCAATAAACCTCTGGTTTTTCTGATGCAGAACTAGTGGAAACATTGAATTTTATTCCCTTATAATTTACTAAACTAGCATTTGAATTTGATGGTTTATTTTAAAGGAAAATTCTGATATAGATTTAAACTTAACTTAGATTGCTCTACTATTGATAGTAATTAAAGGCTGTAGCTGATTCTAATACCACCTTCTGATAAAATTTTGATTCATAAAGAACTATTCATATTTAAATAATTAGAGTGATCAAATTAAGTAATGATTTCCATTTTCCAGGTATATTTATTTAAATTCCCTTTAATACGAATCCTCAGTAATATTTATTATACAATACAGTCCTTAAAATTTCAGCATATGAGAGACTAATGATAATGAAATATTAAATTTAGGATAAATGAAGTGACAAGAAAGACAAAATGAATTTTAGAAAGAGTACATGAACAATTAATATAAGAGATGGCAATGTATTATTGAGAATTTAAATCTATTTCAATGGTTACAAAATGAATGTTTTTCTTTGACGCTAGGAAATATATGAAATAAATAATTAAGGACTTATTTAATGTAAATGTCATATAAGTAAAAAAATTCTGTTTAAATTATTTAATAGATTAACGGATATGAAACAATCGTTATCATACCCTTATCCATAAAATTAGTGAGAAAAGTGTACCAATATTTATACCCAATAAGTTACATAAAAAAATTATCCATACACCGTATCAGATATGATACAAAGCAAATAAACGGGTAAGTAATTTCGTTGGCTCCATACGAATCAAGCATCACAATTATTGAGAGCATCTTCGTCTCTGAAATTTTTGAAATTTCTAAATTATTGCCACATTAGAAATTTAATATTTCTTTAGTTTCTAAACCCTCCATCCTTTTTAGTTTATAAATTAAAAAGTTAGAGTTTCTTAATTGTCATGTCAACAAATACTATCAATATTGTGAGAGACCGATCAATTTTAGCCAATGGTTAAGCCACGTCAGAGTTTATAAACTCTAAAGAAAAGTTGCTAAATAAAAAATTCTAGAACAAAATTTCTAAATAAAAAAATTCATATACATCCCTGAAACTCACTTAAATACTGTCACATCAGATTAGAAACTTCAAGAATTTCAAAAATAAGATGCTCTC
>CAXKVX010003754.1:0-28660 GCA_964058865.1 Eleocharis quinqueflora
GGTCATGTCAGGTTGCATTTCAATCACGTTTGGGATTTGATTCAACATATTATTCGTGTGAAATTTGATTTTGTTATATATATAAAATGATAATAGACGAGTCGAGTTGAATATGGTCGATTCAATTTGATTTGAAATTAATTAGAAGAAGAAATCTCAGTGAATTACACACGGGTTGAGTAATAAATTTGATTTTGAGATCTAAGTGAACTTCATAACAAATTTGTTAGTTTTTATTATGATTACAGTATAGTTTGTTATTAATCAACCCGTAACGTAATTGGTTTAGGAATTAATTAAGAAGAAGATATTGTTCGATCCAAGCTCTACCTTGACATATTTTAATTTGAGTTTCAAAATACTTAATATGGATCAATGTGAATTTTGAATATATATATGACACACATAAAAATTTGAGCAAAATTATGATACTTGCGCATGTACGTGTTTGTGCATTGTGTATCCTCTGATGCGGATCGAGATTGATGCACAAGAATCTCGATGCACATCGAAGATTGCAAAATGCGCAACCGGCGTAACTTCCCTTGAAAATTTACGGAGAATGTGAGGATTTTTATTAAATATGATATTATGAAATATACGAGAAAAAAGCAAATTTGAAAATTTAGTAGAGTATATACGAAAATGTATGAAATCTTAATAAACGAAGGTTCCAGTCCATGCGGTCGTCGTTCGCGCCCAATTGTGCGTGTGCCTAAGCGGTCGTTCCCGCCATTATATAATTTCCATTTTTTTCTGGTTAGATCGGCTCGCATGTACAATATAGACCAATTCATCACCACTCTGCGAAATGAATCAGTGCGAAACCTTCTTTCCCACTGATTCATTTCTATGGGGCCCGCGTTCATATGAAGACACACACGAAATTACAAAAAATATGTTAGAGTTAATCAAAGCTCTTCTATCGCTCGTATCTCTTCCTCTCTTATTTATTTTAGTCTTGGTCCTGACACCGCCGTTCCAAAACCCTCCTCTCTCTCTCGACATCTCGACATCTCGACATCTCTCTTCTAAGAAAACCACACGTCCACACCATCGTCAATGGCGCGTCCCAAGAAAGCCGAGACCATGGCTTTAAACTACGAGCAACAGCGGCAGGAGAACATAAAACGCAACAGAGAGATGATAGCTTCCATCCTCCGCCAGAAATCTCAACTCGGCTCACTTCTCTCCCCTCCCAAACCCAAAGCCAACAAGAATTCTCCCAAGAAGCGCACTAAGAAAACAAACCCTCCTCCCTCAACCCCGCTGCGCCGATCCCTTCGCTCTCGCGGCCTTCCTCCTCCGGGCTCCACCTCAATTTCTGCTCCTACTCCTATCTCTCCTCCCACCGGACAGGTTCCGAGAGGCCAGTTCTATTTCGCAGATGCATTTGTAGGTTCTCACCCGTACCGGCCTCTGATCGAGCACACATGTCGGGCTGTGGAGAGGAGAGAACTTGGAGATGATGTGAAAAAGGTGGATTTGGGGTTGGATGCCACGGTGGAGCTGGGATTGAAAGAGGAAAATGTGAGAAGGGTGGCAGGAGAGAGGATCATGAATGTCAAGTTTTTGCCTGTTTCTAGTAGGTCCATTATTATATCAGGAAATAGGCAAGGTTACATCGGAATTTGGGATGCGGATCTTAATGCCACAGGTAGAAGTGATGAAGAAGGGGATTCAGATGGGGTTTTTGTGTTTTATCCTCACAGAAATCCTGTTTCTGGGATTTCAGTTCATCCTTCTTCGGCTACAAAGGTATGATATTTTGTGTTTTCTTTATTTTCACAAAACCTTCTAAAAGCGTGTAATCCATTGCTATAACTGAGGGCAGGTTATGTTAAGTCAAATTAGAACCAGTTCAATGTAGCCTTTGTTATGTCACTCCATCAGGTGTCAAGTGTCACAATCAAGCACCAGATAGATAGCCATGAAAAATAAGAGCAATAAAAGTACTTATTATCCGTATGTGAATACTGAATTATCAGCTCAATTTTAAATGTAGATATACAGTTCATGCTATGCTGGAGATCTATGTCTGATGGACCTCGAAAAAGAGATGTTTGACATAATCCACTCATCTGACTCGTCCATATACTCACTCTCTCTATCACTACATGATCACAATTCTCTCTTTCTGGGAGAGTGGGGCCAGGTTAGGAAGCCATTTTATTGTTTACAAGCAGCTAATTCAGGAAAGTAGAAATGTAAAAATTATTAGTTGGGTCTTTTCCTCATCATAGAGGACATTTGTCATTTCTTTTAATCACAAATAAGAGTAAGGCTAACATGAGAAGCTCCAGGTGGTGTTTTGTGAGCTTAATCACAAAATCTATTGGATCAGCTTAAGACCAAGAATCTAAATCATTTTGAAACCAATATGCTTTTGGAGTGACTTTCTAATCGTATTTTGAACTTCATTTAATATGAAATAAAGGGGAAATAATTAAAGTTGAAAGTTATTTTTAATGTGCTTATTTTAATTGTATGTGGACTGTGAAACTTTATAGTTTATGCTAAATCAATTGAAAATTTATAAATTAGCATGTAAAGGCATCATTTGACATTTGTGATGTGGGTTGGTCTGAACAGTTTGGATTCCTCAATTTGAAGCTGTTCTAATGACTTTTGGGGTTAAACTTAGACATTTGTGATGTAAAGGCATCATTATTCGTTTAAACCTCTAGCAACAGCTGTTATTTGCCAATAGTAATAGAACGAATTTCTTTTGCAAGTATTTGAATAGTGAATGATTTTACCATTACGCTTTGATCCTTAGTTGGAATTATCGGGGTCCATTGGCCATGCCGAAATTAAAAGAATGAAGTCTGATGTTCCTTTCTGCACATTGATTCAGGTAAAATCTTTTGATGAAAGAACTGGTAAAGTTGTTAACGAGTGGGAGTTGCATGAACGAAGGATTAACACCATTGATTTTCATCCAGAAAATTCAAATATGATTGCTACTAGTTCATCAGATGGATTTGTGAAAATATGGGACTTGAGATGTATAGACAAAGACCGACCAACGCCCATGAATGAAGTAGAACACAATAGAGCTGTTTATTCAGCCTATTTCTCACCAACTGGGAATGGAATAGTTTCAACTAGGTATGTTTGCAATACTAATTTGTATAGTTAGGTAAAGTTACAGATGTTTTGTTCAAAATAATAGGTTTACAGTTTTGAGATAAAATGATTTACTCGAGCGAACAAGATACTGGTAATTTAGTTTCGAGTGTTCAGAGTTACTCATTTGGTGATTAAAAAAAGAAATATTTTGGATTAGTTCTGGTTATAGACGAAATTGTGCAAATGTGGACTTAAATTGGGTGTAATTTGCAAGAATAAGCACCCATGGCTATAGTTGATTTGTAAACCTAGAGATTTGATTTTTTACATGTAGTTCATATTTGGTGTAGCATACTCTTATTACTGGTTGTGCTCTTCTTTGACACTATTTATGTTACCTATCACTACTCAATTTCTTTATTTTCCTTTGCAGTGCTGATGACACTGTTCGTATTCTGAGCGGTCCCCAATATAAGGACTTATCGATAATTAAGCATAACAATCAGACTGGACGTTGGTTATCAACTTTCAGGTATGCATTTATGCTAATCAACTCCAAGTAAGACTTGTTCGCAAAATTTGGGACTAACTTGGTAATATCTGAGCACGGATTCATGAAAACTATCTGGTTTGGTCATGCGGGGGATGTTTTCATCCACAAGGGCCTGAGTCCTGTAGCCTATGAGATAATTAATATTCTGGGATAAAATCCCGCAGCTCAACCATTAAGGACCTGTTCGGCTGATTGATGGAAATGGGAATGGGAATCAAACTTGCACACAAAAATTACTGTTTCTATGGGAAAAAAGTATTTCACTCTGTGTGAACTTTTGATTCCCCACATGCGTGGGTTGCATCCGAACAAGGCCTAATTGTATCGTGTGGTTGATAAGTCCCAAAATGCTGAATTTTGGCAGCCTGGTGCTAGACCAGCTACAAGCACAAGGAACTATACTGTGATACAAAATTGCACGGGTTCACTTTGTGAATCCATTTCATTAGTTTTCTCTCCTTTTTTACCGATTTAATTCCCATCCAAAGCACCATTAAGACTTAACTCCCACAATAAATGAGATCAATTCCATGAAGTTTTTGTGGAGACCAGCTGAATACCATTTTAAAACCCTTATATACTAAGTTGATTACGTTTGAAACATCTGCTCTTTGTTTTCTTGGTGCAGGGCAATATGGGGCTGGAATGATTCTTACATATTCATAGGAAACATGCAGAGGGCAGTAGACGTAATTGCTACAGATGATAACATCGCAACCCCTCTCCAAAGCGAGTACATGACAAATATTCCTTGCCGATTTGCGTCCCATCCTTTTAAAGAGGGTCATCTTGCTTGTGCTGGAGGCGGTAAACTTTATCTCTGGACAAAACTGTAACGGCATCTTTGTTGTTTGTGTTGTGTGATTGGATATATCTCTGAGTTTAGAATTGCCAGAAGTCTTTGTATATTAATGGAAAGCGATAAACTTCTGCTAGTTTTCTTGTAATAGTAGCTAATAGCAAGTGATCATTGTCCTTAGAGGTGACTGTTGCACACTTGGTAGTATTCGCGTATTTGAATATCAAGAGATTTGTGTTCTCATTTTGATCTATTATTAGGAGTAACATTTCTTGAGGGAAAGTTATTTTGATGAATTTCAATTTCTTCTTTGAACTAGAAGTTCAATTGATATTTGGTTTTCTTTGCTTGATTGCATTTATATTTTACGATATTGTTTGCTGCAGTTTCTGTTATCACACTTCCGAAGTGCAAAACTAGACCCGTCAAGATGTTCAATATCAAATCTCACCGACAGCTCCAAATAATTTACAAAATCCCAAATTAAGAAATCTCCGAATAATCACGAACTTCCGAATCACCGAATTTACTAAACTGCTACAAACTCCAAAAACAATGATCGCCAAATTAACACACGATGTAGAAACTTTTGCGAGTTTTGTTTGTAATTGTAGCAATTGCAAATTTCTAATTCACTGCAGCAATGGCAGTTTCTGTGTAATTGTAGAAAAGGTTATTGCCCATAATAAGACGTTTAAAACCAACAAACATACTTTAACAAAACATCACTAATTTTTCTAGTAAGATATCAATGTATATAATGTAAAAAACAGAAACAAAACAGATAAACTTTCAAATTCAACTTTGAAGTTCTAATAACGGACTGTTAACTCCTAGAAGTTTTTAACAGTCTATAGCACTCAATCTGCTAAAGGCTAAAGGTACTCACGCGAAATGGAATCCCCTGCTGCAATTTCATTTTTGCAGCAAATGCTGTACTTTGATTGATTCGTCGGATTAAACATTGACGGCCTGATTTAATAGTACAGAACTCTGAATCATATCAGTGACGATCGAGCATTAATCTTTAATCCGACGGTCCAAATTAATGTTCAACATCTGCTGCAAAAACAAATGCAGCAGAGGATACGGTTCTGTAATCATGCCGAGTCTGGCCTCACAACAAAAGTTGCATAATGTTGGAAGGATTATCATCCACATCCTTTTTGTTTAACGATGGCCTGCTCTCGGCCCAAATTACTAAGCTCAAGAAGCCCAGAAGGATTACAAAGAGCAGGTTCGTAATTCAAACTTCTTACAGGGTTACGGAGGGAACAAATGGTAAAACAATAAATAAAGGAAAAACCTGCAATCTCCTCCTCCTCTGCTCTAAAACCCTAGCGAACCCTGTCAACTCGCGAATTTCCCACTCATTTAAGCGGCGCAGTCACAACACCACCACCCAGCCCCACGCTCTCTCAAATCATGAGCTTAATTTCCCAAGCTACCCTCGCCAAAACCACCGCGCCAAAGAGAGACGCGGCGGCTATAGCCGGCGCCGACGAAGATCCGAAACCCAATTCAACCTCCCCCAGCAAACCAAAACGGAAGAGAAACAAGAAGGGGAGCAGGGATGAGCAGAAATCGAAGAAGTCGGAGCACGAGACGGAGATGAAGCGACTGGAGAGCGTCCTGTTCGGTTCTCTCTACACCCCTCCCGAGTTCGGATCCGAATTCGCAGCAGCCGAATCTAAATCCGCTGAGGAGTCGACTCTTTTCTTCGAGGATCGGTCAACTGACAACCAGCTGTCGGCATACAAAGAGGACCAGCAACTACTAAGCAAGGAAACCCGCAAACCCGCTTGGTTTGATGAAGAAGAGGAGAGAACCCAGGTGGACATTAGAAAGGTCCCTAGGCTGAGGAAGCTCAGAAAAGATGTCCAAGAGCAAGTCATATCAGGTGCGGAATATGTCGAGAGGCTACGGGCACAACACATGAAGCTCAATCCCGGTACTGATTGGGCTCGGGTTGGGTCTGACCAGGAGAGCGGGTTAACGGCTGCAGACGAAGATGAAGACGGAGACCTTGATGTTTTGAAAAGTAACAATGAGCTAGTTGTAAAAGATACTGTTAAGCTCTTACCGGGTTTGTTGGAGTTTTCAAGGCTCAACAATGCCAATAAGGAAGAACGATCCAACTCTGTGGTGAATTCGGTTCAGTTTCACCAAAATGGGCAGTTGTTGCTGACCGCCGGGTTGGATAGACGTCTGAGATTGTTTCAGGTGGATGGTAAAAGAAACCCCAAGGTCAATAGCATATTTCTAGAAGATTGTCCCATTTACAAAGCTTCCTTCCTTCCAGATGGGTCTGAGGTAATCTTAGCGGGTCGCAGAAACTTTTTCTACAGTTATGATTTAGTGAAAAACAATGTTAACCGTGTCAGGCCTTTAATAGGTCGGGATGAGAAAAGTCTTGAATGTTTTGAGGTGTCACCTGATTCAAAAACCATTGCCTTTGTTGGAAATGAAGGTTACATCCTGTTAGTCTCCTCGAAAACCAAGCAGCTGATCGGTACTTTAAAAATGAATGGTTCGGTTCGTTCCTTGGCCTTTGCCGGGAATGGCACACAGCTGTTGTCCGGTGGTGGGGATGGTAAGGTGTACCACTGGGACATAGGTACGAGGAGATGCATCCACGTTGGTACAGATGAGGGTTCCCTGCTCGTTACCAGTCTTTCTGTCTCACCAGACAGCTCTCTTTTCTGTACCGGCTCAAGTAGTGGCATTGTAAATGTGTACAGGAGGGATGAATTTCTTGGGGGTAAGAGAAAACCATTAAAAGTCATAAAGAATTTAACCACAGAGGTAAATGAGATGAGATTTAACCATGATGCACGGATTCTCGCTATCTGTTCAAGGATGAAGAGCAAAGCAGTGAAGCTGGTGCATGTTCCTTCATGCAGTGTTTTTTCAAACTGGCCCAGTGGTAATTTGGGTACGGCAAGGTGCTTGGATTTCAGCCCGAATAGTGGTTTTCTAACTGTGGGAAATGCCGAGGGTCAGGTCTTGCTTTATAAATTACATCACTATCAGAATGCATAGATTGGATTCTTTTGTTTTCATTTTTGGGGCAGTTTGAATTATCATGAATGGTAGTGTAAAGTGAGGATGTCTTTCCTATGTTTAGAAATTGAAAATCCTTGGAACATACTCACTTAAAAAAAAGATGATATTTGGCAACTTTAGAGAAATTAGGGGGCGGAAATATGGTTGTTTACTTTAATTTATCTTTTAAAGCAATTTTGGAGGTGTATTTCTTTTGTTTTTTAGACAGGCATTTTATAATGGTAGTTTTGTTGTTTTGTTTCAAATATGTGGTTAAGTGGATTGAGAAATTTTGTTTACTGGGTTTGTTAAATTAAAATAAACTAATACAAAATGTGGGAATGAGCTCATTTAGGCACTTAATGACAGTACTTCAATTCATTTTGGAAATAAATTGTGTTTGCCTTGACCAAATATTTTAAGATGAAATGTTCCATCTATATTGTTCGCGGTTGTGAATATATATTTCAACCTCATAGTTTGAAACTTGTGCTGGCGTCAGCAGTCAGTTGCTATGTTGCATGTTATATGTCATTTCACGCAACTTGAAGTATGTAACAATTGTGCCTCCTATTGGTACCGATGGATATATGCTACCGGTCTCAGTGTGGCCGTGTGAGCAATACTTTTCTTTAGTACAAGCACAACTTGTAGAAAACTTCATCTGGTACCGGCCTACCTTGATTCTTCTCTCACTATTCAGCTCCATTCAGATTAATAAAATCAGGTTAATGGTCAATGGGTTCGATACGGATCAGGTGGAAGTATTTCCGTACTCGTATCAATTAGAAATTGGTCTATTCTTATTCTAGTCTCACCCGTTGAAATTTAGCTTACCCGTGTCCTATTCTGATTTCTTAAAATTACATGATTACGAAGGATAATAAACAAAGAGGATAATATTTGTACAATTATTGTTTTTCTAATTTTTATAAATAAACTATCTGATTTAGGTCGAGAGGAAGAAAGGGGGGAGATTATTGTTGAATATAATCTCGACTCTTCAAACGACGAGCCGAGGCCAGAATTGATTATAGAAGAGAGAATTAAAAAAATAGTTAAATTCTAGTCAAATGACAATTAATTCATAATCTGTTTATTAATTGTTGTATTTATAGACTAATTAAGCTTAAGGTAGAAACGAGTCAGCTCCTCAACTGGATCACGCTCTTTGAAGTTGTACAACTGATCATGGTGGGAACTGGTTATCCAGACAGGTCGTTATTCTTGAGCTTAACTGCAAACTGATTGTAATGAAGTTCTATCATTATCAGAATTTATTTATTTAATACAAGGTGTATGTACATAAAATATATAAGTATAAATATACGAGTAATTTCAACTCAAATCATTTTATCAAAACAATCAAATTAAAATGTAAACATTCTGTGTCTTACTAGTTTTTCCTACTATTTTTTTTTATATAATTTACCTTATTAATAATAGACACTAAATAACTTTTATCGGTTCTCACGATTCTCGAAAGGCAGAAGTTTGTATTGATACTTAATTGGTGTCAGGGTTGTTCTTTCTGGTACCAATGAGTGGATCAGTTTGTACTTTGTATCGGCACCGACCACCGAAGTGAATCAAAACTAACGTTTGACTTGCGTATCGTGCGAAAAAATTAAATTTTAAATTTTCGTATTACAATAATAAAATTATAATAAATGTAAAAAAAATATAAAAAAGCAAAGAGGAAAAATTTGAAAAATATTATCAACAGTAATTTTACTGTAGTGTGAACAGTGAAAAAATATTATCAACAGTGGTTTTACTGTAATGTAAACAGTGAAAATACTGTTCATAATACTGTGAAAATGACCAGTGGCTATCAATATTGAAACATGAGTATATAGAATAGAATTATGTGTTCATTTTCAGTAGGACCTCAACAAATGAATTTGTTTGTGTCACATCAGATGGTTATATTGGATTATAATTAAAATTATCTAAAAAATCATTTTTCATTGTGTTATTATCTTATTTGGTGTCGACACACCACTATCAATATTTATCCAATGTGTTAGCATTTAATTTAATGAAAGAAAATATTTGTACTATATATAAAATATTCCTAACATTGAATCTATTGATTCTTTCATTAAATTAAATGCAACGCACATCCTTTTATCTAGAAATTTTTTTTTTGAGATAAAGATTGGAGTTAATTATTCAAATTTAAATGATCTTAAGTCTTTCTTCCGAGTTTCGAATTCAAGATCTTTCACACAGAGGTCGTTGCTCTTAGCCAATAGACTAAAAACTGATTCTATTTTTTTTTAATCTAAGAATTGACCAAGTCTAAAGTTTTTTTTAAGATTTGTACACCGAGTTCACATTAGATTGGGGAGATTAGAGTTTTGGGTCTATAAATAGACACCATATGTTGGAAATTGAATCAAACCAATACATCAAACATATTAAAGCGAAGGATCTACATTAATAGTTAGTTCCGTTTGTGCCTTGTTCGATATCTTTACGTTACAAGCATCCTTAATTCTGGTGTGTACTTCTTCTATATTTATTTTATTTTTTCTCGTTTGCTCTATTTTATTGAGATTTCATGTACAATACTTGATTCAATATATTTTTTGAACTTTAGTCATCAATTGTGTTCAATCGTACGGTCCTTTTGTGTTCACCTTTTGATATAGTAGTTAATATGTATCTTTCGATTTACTTTTACAAGTTGTCAAACTTTGTTAAAGTCAAGTTTGTTTATTTAATCATCACCATCTCTCGCAAACTTAAATTACGATGATAAATCCGAAATACGTTAATACTTTAATTATAAGATCAGTTGTGTACACTTACAACATTTATGGTCAGTGTACACAATTAAGATATTTTTCTATTGTTTTTATTTGTCATGTCCTTATAAGATTAGAAAAAAAAACAATAAAAATAAAAGTGAAAAAATAAGAATTAGCTCTTGATCTAATGGTTAAGAGCAATGTTCTTTCAAAACAAGATCGCAGATTGGAATTCTGCTCTGAAAGACTTTAGGTCAAAATTTAAATAAGTCTTGCGGCAAAGTCTCCACTTCTTTTTCAAAAAAAATGAAAAAATGATTCTTATTTCTTCAACATCCAAATCTTAGTACTCTAAAGAAAAATAAATTCCAAGCATTTATATCAATGCATCCCTTCCTTGCATGTTGTTTTTCTTTTCTGTCTTTCTCATTTGAGGAGATCATTCAATTATTTCCTCCTCTAAGTGGCACTGTGCCTATAACCCTTAAGGCTAGCATGCAATGTCTGTTTGAGGAATCCATATTATCTGGAATTGTCAACAATTTTTAAATTGGAAATGAGCAGCTTTTACACGCTGATACTGTAGCAGCGTTGTAGCAGTTACTGTGCGGACAACGGTGAAGATTCATGAGGGCTGATCATTTCTAACAATTTCTATTCCAAAGAATGTGAATTCCTGTTTGAGGAAGGAAAATGAATAAACTCGTTAAATGACAAAGACATAAAGAAAAAAAAATCAACTTGTGAGGGAATAGTGCATTTTTTTTTTATCAAAGCTTGCAATTCCTCTTCAATTTTACTCGTAGTTGAAGAAATTAGGCTGTGCTCTGATGGAAGAAAATATGTGGGACGGGAAGGGAGAGGAAGGGAGGGGACTCTTTTTATTTGTCTCGAGTTTAATTTTACTAGATGAATGAATGGTAAATGATGAAAATGAAGGAGAATTCTTCTATTCATTTTTATCAAAATTATAACTTTTCAAATCGGAGTGTAATAAATTCACCTCCCGTCCATTTTTATTCCATCCCGTTCCTTTCCATTAAAACTCGGGAGCACAACCTTAGATTCTTCTTATTTCACCAATATTGTTTTAGTTACACCAATTTTTTTTTATGGTAAACCGATTTGAGTCTCGACCATACCTTTAAGGCTTTAAGTTTGGTATCCTATATTTGCAAAAGAATGGAAAATTGTATCCTATGGATAATTTCCAATATTAACTTTGCATTAAAAAATTTCAGTATTTCTATAAGGACTAAGAGATGTGACACAAATTGAAGACGTTTTATCTTAATCACAACAAATATTTAACGGTGTGAAACGATGATTGGATTGTGAAAAATCTTAGATATCCTCCTTATTTTCATCTCTTTTTCCGGGACACGACTAATTGGCAACGCATTATGCTTGCCATCATCTTCATCTTCTTATTCTTGTTTTATTTATTTTTTAATAATATCAGCATCTTTCTGTATTTAAAAAGAAACAAAGATAACTAATTTCGTATTGATGCTTTCAAAGTAAAACCGATATTTTGGTTTCCAGGTGAAACATGATAGAAAAGTATTTGTCATTAAATTGGTTTATTATTCCACGTTATTCCATATATATAAGATCCCGTTGTGTGGATTGATTTAATTTGTTTCTGCTGCACAATTATTGTTGTATTTTGTTTTACTATATTGTTTCTTGCTTGATTTGTCTCCGCGGTTTTTGTTTCAATGCTTGGTACTAATTCTTTTTTTAGTTCTTCTGCCTTTAAATTTAAAATTCGAAACGTAAATTATTTATAAATTTAAGAATATATCTTTCAACTAGTTTTTATATTTTAAGTGTTTCATTCTTATATGAGAATCATTATCGAGATTTCCAAAATTATCGTTGACAAGTGAATTCTTTTTATTTTATCTTGTGATTTGTTGTTTCTAATTACCACAACTAACTGTCAGAGAAAAATTTCTTTTTTGAGAAAAAAAATATAGAGACTTTCAAATTATATTCTCATATTAATTTCTCAAAAGTACGCAATCAATTTCCGAGAGATGATTTTGTAATTATTATCATTATTCGAAAAAAAAGATTGGAATCTAAATTTTAATACCCAGAGTCAGGGTTCGCAGTTCGGAATTTGGAAATGGCAAAAACCAAAGCCGACAAACTTTGCTTATAAATGGCTTTCCAATTCCAAACAAAGGAATCTAGCCCAGAATACAAGTTTGACACCAAATCATATCAGAAACTAGCAAAGTTGACAAATGCAACATCAAATAAGGAGAAAAACCAATTACAGAGAGAGCCAGAAGGCAAGAACTATGCACAGTGATACTGACAGCATACATAAATCATTATCATCTGGAAATTCAATCTATTCAACAACAACAAAAAGTAGAATAGAACGCAGTTCTAATTATCATGAAGAGAAAGGAATAAAAAAAGGAAGTCAGTTCAATGATCATCTAGAGAAATTTGAGGTTCACATAGAAGAAACACAAAGTTCAGAGCAGTAGGAGGAGAAACTAAAAAAGGAAATCAAACAAACAAAAAAAAACCATAGACTACATGTCATAAAGAACTAGTGTAAATAAATTGTATTTCAGGGTCCCTATAAAAATTACATGCGTTGTACCAGGCTACCAGCCATAACTTTGGCAAAGAACAGACCACTCCAATTTAAGAACAGACATGCGAGATGCAGTGACTTCTTGGCAAAATATTTATTACATCCTTACAAGACGCCAATAAAACAATTCAGAAATTGCACAATAGGTTATAGGTATGACACAATTTGCAACTATAGCAGCATGTGGGAACTCACAAGGCACAATGCAAAATCATACTGGTATCAATGTATAATAATTGGCTAAAATGTAAGAGCTTGCAAAAATATTCTATAATAATTGATTTGATTTTCAAAGACCCGAAACAAATGACTTGATGCCAATAAAACAATGTACTCCCAAAAAGAAGATTCAGAACAAAACAACAACTCTACTCCCATAAAAGTTGTGCAGGATAAGAATTTTAAAAAAGAAACAAAAAACAACAAAATTAGGAGAAATAGAGAACATATGTTATGAAGACCCTCAGCAAATTAATAGTATTTCCACATGATTCTCTGGAGCCCAAATAAAAATGTCAATGGCTTTTAGCACAGCTTGGCCAACAATTTCTTCTTTTCTTTTCCTCCTTATACAGATTGTGTGTGTGTGTGTGTGAGAGAGAGAGAGAGAGAGAGAGATAAGATATAATCATATCAGCACTAAAGCACAGGATTCCATCCGAACTCTACAGTTAAGCATGCTTGAGAAGTAGTAACTACTAACTAGTATGGGTGAGCCTGAAGCTGCTGCCACAATTTTTATTGTGTTCAACAATTAAAGAGGAGCAAAGCTCCAGATCACACAGCCATTGCATTCGACTAACCATTGACATTCTTATTGGGCTCCAACAGAGAAACTTCTATTTTCCCAGATCTCCGTTCTTATCTTGGTTTGATCATCATCGAGTCTTCATAAGCACATTAAAATTGCACTTTCACCGAAAGATAAGAAGGAAATCTCAAACAATAGGTTTTAACAAACATTTTTTAATTGGAAGTCTAATATTACACTCAAATTGCTACAAAATAAAGATAAAAAAATTTATTAGACCAATAAGAACTTTGCATCCCATCTTAGAAAGCGAACTAAATTCAAACTTCAGAAAACTCCGTCGATGCAAAAGCCACATCATTAAAATTTTATTAGGGGGTGAAAGATAAGTCAACTCTCAATAATAAGCATCTTAATAAAATTGGCACCAGAGTCCACAGAGATAATTGAACCAAATCTTATCCTCTTTTGAAGCTAAAAATATAGTGATTGGAACCAGATAGAATTAAGTAAACTCGTCAGCCTCTTTTGAAGCTCAAAAAGGAGCGACAATCTGATAGCTAAAATTTAGGAGAATCCAAAATTGGTCTTTAGACTTTACAGGCCAAGAAAAAACGGCATGACGGCATCCAAGGTAAAAGAAGTATTCTTTTTTTTTTCTTGGCTTATATAGTTTTGTAAAGACAACTTTTCATCTCTCTCAAATTATTTTATGGGAACAATAAGTGCTATTTCACTATTAATAACATAACAGAGATAGTCAAATGTTATCTTCTAATACTTTACGAAAAGAGAACGTCACAGAGCTAAAGAAGCAATATAATAGCAAAAGTTCAAAGAAACTTTCAAAATTAAAACATTATTGCGAGAAAGTGCACAAAGACAACAAATTCAAAGGGCAAGCATGCCACTGAGTAAATATAAGAAACGCAATATGTTTGGGCCTTCAGATTTTTCATAAAATGCCAACATTTATACTTCAATATCAACATGCCACGTCTCAGGAGACCAAATATATAGTGTAAATGGATTGAGAGGACATCCACAAAGTAGTGACCCCATGCATGCCGAGGAGCAAAAACACATTCCCTTCTGAGGGGGAGTTGTTTTGCTAAAATGAGCCTCACTTGTGTCATTGTGTGCAAATAAGGGTTACCTCAATTTCTCAATTTTCTAATTGATTCTTTTACTGAAAACACTCCGCCAATGTAGTTTTTTTTACATAGCCTGTCCCAAGCAAGGAAAAGGAGTTGGCTTGTGGTAGGCTTTATGCAAAATTCAGCCATATTCTCATGGTTAGGTTCAAATTTTGACAAAATGCATTAAACCACCCATTTGTACATCCCTACTCATGGAAATGAAACCCATTTGACAAAATGCATTAAACCACCCATTTGTTGTATTCTTTTTCTGAAAGCCCATTGTGAAGATTGTCAAACATTGTCAAGTGATCCTTCCTCTAACATGGAATTGCAAATCTCTCTCTCTTTCTCTCTGCCTTCTCTCCCAATAACAATATATATTGGGCTTCAACAAAGACATGGAATTTGAGATAAGGCTAAAATCATCATTAGGCCAGTATTTAGAAGGAGAGAATAATAAACATGTAGCACAGGCGAAAGATGTAGTGCAGCATCAAGCCATCAACCCAAGAAGACAACAACAGTGCAAAATTACTAGAAAAAAAAAACACAAAGCAACTTTTGAAAATTAAAGAAGTATCATTATGGTGCAATTATAATTGCCTTGTTGGTATCAGTAATAAAGACACAATATCCATTTTACTATTAGCATTTCAATGATCAGATATAGTTAGCAGCGAGAGGAAATGTTGTCAAGAAAAATAAAAAGAAATCCAAAGTTGCAGCTACAAAATCAACAAGCAATAATGTGGTGTAAAGTGCATTAGGAGGACCCTCGGTAAATATCATACCTTTTTTTGTTCAAAAAACTGTTCTCTGAGGCCCATATAAAATTGTACATGACTCACATGCATGAGGCAACAAGCAGCTATGAATTTTATGACAACAGATGTGCATTGTGAGTTGCGTGTTTTCTTTCTATACATATAAAGTATAAACATACACACATAAGCCCACAAAGATGAAGGGGAGGAGGAAGAGGAGAGTAAAAGAAGAATAAAAAGAAGAGCAGTGCAGGGATAAACATGTTGTAAACCCTTAACACAAAACCCAGAAGAAAAAGTTCTTAAACAATTTTATCAGGATTCAACAGAAAACATTCTCTTTCTCTGTTCTTATACTTAATCACATCATCTGGTCCTCACCACAATAAAGAAAACAAAAGAAGAATGCAATAAACAACATATGCTAAATCAACAAAAAGGTAACTTATCTATGGTTTCAATGAAATCGGTGGACTTTCCACTTTTTTCAAAAAAAAAAGGGAACTTAAAATTTTATCAGTGGACGATATAACAAGAGAATCAATATCTGAAACAGACAGTTTTAAAGGAAGATCATCTGGAAATATGTAGACCTATCATAACACCAATTCTAGGACTAGAGGATTATACATAAGTGATAGTGTAAATGTCGAAATTATCATACTACTTTCTGACAGTATATACATATTAATAGATCATCTGCACCATAAGGTTAAATTTAGTGAATAACAAAATAAGTATTTACAGCATACAAAACTGACTATAAAAGAGACAGAGCAGACCCTCAACAAATGAAACAATCATCACAAGCAACATTAACAGGGAAAAACAAAAGAAAGCACTGAATTTTATATAGATCAAGATTCAAGTTATAAAGCACCATAAACAAATAAAAAAGTATAGACTTTGTCGTGAAGACCCTCAGTAAATCTCATAATGGTATGTCATCAAACTGTTCTCTGGGGCCCATATGAAAATGTACATAGTTCACACAGTATCCTTCTGGAATCCACTATATGTTGTGCTACTGGTGGGTTTTTCATTAAGAGACATGAGAGAGTGCACATCTGCTGCCACACAAAGTTTCTCTACTATAAAACCAAAATCTGCTCCTCAGGAGGTTAGAATTAGAATAATAGGACCCTACTTTTCCCTCAAAATATAGCAGATCCGGATCCGGTTTCAAAATTTCCTCCCACTAGATATCCAACCCAACAATTGAGGTGGAAATAACAGGGAAGGCAAAGGAGGTGCTGCACAGAATCATTTCAAAATGGCATGAGCCCACTGTCGTGACTTACAATACTCGTTAACATGCGTTTGACAAAGCAAGGAATAGCACTAGAAGAGTGTTACCAGAACACTAAAAAGTAAAATAGAGATAGAAGAGTGCTATTTTGAAGAGTGGTAGAAGAGTAAGAAGGCAGAGAGGTACTGATAGCATGATTTCTAAAACGACACGGGTCCAGTGGTGTGAAATTTTCATTCCCCTTCCATTGCTTCCAGTATCCTCTATTAAAAAAAGGCGCCAATCATGGAGAGTAACTGTTGTACAATCTCATCAGGCTTTCACAAGAGAACACATTCTTTTGTTCAAGTTTCCGTTCTTATACTAATTACACATCATCAGGCCTCCACACCAACAAACATAATGAATAATAACTTATAAAAATGAAATATCATAAGAAAAGACGATTATGAAAAGTTCATAACACTGATTTATTTCATTATTTCAAAGAGCCAAAATTCATGGACTTTTAAGCAACTTTTCACCAAATCTAACATACTTGCTTTAGATATTTGAATCAAAGAAAAATAAATAAAGAAAAGGAGTTAAGTTTTAGAAAGGAATAGAGCAGAGGGCAAATGACAAAGCAGGCAGTGGAAAATGAAAATGAAAATGAAAGAACAAAAGAGATAAAGAAAGAAAGCATGAGACGAGATAAATTCCCAAATAGATGGAGTGAGTTTTCATCCCTGTCTACTTTCTCCTCATCAAACAAAATCTCTAGGGTTTATACACGCAAATAGCAAAAGTGAGATGAAAGAGCGCGCTATTAGGAGATGGTGTACACGTAGAACCAAATCGAAGAAAGGGGAGGAAAGCAATGAAATCAAATGAAAATAACCAGAGAGCGAGCGAGAGAGATTTAATACCTAACCTGAGATTTGGCGGCGGCGAATGGCAAGAGAGCAGCTCCAAGCCTCCAAGCACCAAGCACCGGCGGAGATCCCGATTCCCATTCCCCATTTCCCAAGTGATTTACACTTTTGGGCCTTATGTGTTACACTGGGCTCTGGCCATTTAAGAGCATCTACATTGGTAATTGTTTAGCAATTGCTTATACTTATGTGTCAATTGTTTTGTAATTGTTGGGTTGTATGGCTATTGTTTATTAAGCAATTATGAAAAAGAATTGTTTATTTAGCAATTATTGCTATTCTTTTTTTGAAGATGAGTTGGCCAAATGTTTAATTCTTATTGGTCAAGTGTTTAATTCTCAATTGTTTGCTTGATTGTATCAATGTAGGAATGAATTGCTTAATTTCTAAAATTTCTAAAATTATTATTTAACAATTAATTTCAATTGCTCTATTGGAGATGCTCTAAGTGCTGTGTTGCTCTTGCTCACCAATTTACCATTTAAGTGAAACCATTCACAAGATCCGTACAAAAACATAATTAACGTAAATTAAGAAAGATATTTCTAGTTTCTTTAGCAGGTTTTGGTGTTCGTTCAAATTTTTTTTAAGTTCGTTAATTTGCAAAATTATTTAAATTTTATTATTATTTCAGTGTTAACTTCTATATAAGTAAGGATGCTAATGGTCGGATATCAGTTCATTTCCAGATCAGTCCAGTAATAAAGAGGGGAGGTCCATAACTGAACCAATCCCATTCTTAATAAATGGTGTGCAGTTCAGATTTGGTCCATATCATTATCAAATAAAGCCCACTATTTATCCAAAATTTGACCATGGGGACTAGCTCTTGGACAACTAATTTATGAGATGACAAAATTCTACAAAATTTGACCATGCAGTTATTTCGGTGATGGATCTGAATATCTGATGGTAACCATGTAGAGAAATTTCTTATATTTATATTCAGGTCAATTTTTTCTACAACATTTCTAAGCATGATTATGATTAAATCTATCAAAAATATAGCAAATTTACAAAACAAAATTCTTCAAAAAAAATCAAGCAACCACAGCAGCTACTACCTACCGGAAAAAGACATAACCTTACAAGAATACATTCTACTATGTAATTTTTGTCTACAAGCATATAAATCTAGTTCCAAACTGCAAGAAAAAAATTACAAAAAATAGTGACAACAGGAAGGAGCTTCTTAAGACCACCTTACCTAATGTACCAACATCAAAACAATATAGCAACATCAAAACAGTAAGGAGCTTCTTAAGACCTGTGAGTGACAGCACAAATCAAGACATTTTTTTTAGTTCTATCTGTGGGTACACATCAAGTTCATCAAACAAACTAATTTTATTATTATAAAAAAGCTATAATTAGATAAAATAAGCTAACTGCTAACCTGTATTTTCAAAACCAGCACTTAATAGGTAGAAGGTTACCAATTTATAGTTACAAAAATGAAAATAAGAATTAACTAGAAAAAAATGTTGAAGTCTTAGTGTCTCACCAATTCATAACTAAATAAATTAACAAGAGTACAAAATGAAACGAACTCTTACCTGTTTTTCCTGCAATTCTTTGTTCTGCTCTTTGAGCTTTTGCTACTTCAGCTTCTAATTCCATCATATAAATCTATAAACACAAGTTCATACATTAGTTAACTCGTCACAATAATAAAGAAGAATGCAAAGAAAAATTAATCTAGCATAAAGTTTTTTATTCCTCTCCAGTTACTAATCTGATCTAATTCAGTAATTCACAGACATATTTAGTAGCAAACAACCAACCAGCAAAGCTGAAATAGTAGTTGGGACCAAAAAACAGAGCGGAAAAAAGAGGCATAAGAATTCTTACTTGTACAATATACCAGCACAACACAATTTTACCAACATAGCACAGTTCAGACCAGAAATCAATCAGCACAACTCAAACCAACTAGCACAGCAAAATTCAGGCCGACACAACACAAATTTACCAGCATCAAGCCAGACAACAATTACCAGCAAAACAAACCAGTACCAACACTTAAGGCAAAAAATATACTTAATTTAATTAAGGCACTTAGATAAAGAGCCACTTAATTTAATTAAGAGCCACTTAATTTAATTAGAAGCCCAATATACTTAGATAACGAAAAACTTTGATGTCTAAGATGCCACAGGGATGCCACAGTTTATAAAAATGGGTATTGCACTTAAGGCAGAAGATATAAAGTGTATACCAAATTGTAGCATGAATGGAAGAAACTGATCCAAGTCGAAATTTCCATCGTCGGGACCAAACTAGTCCTTCATGCATACAAGCGACTCGAGGATTTCGGCGACCATTGAAGCACGTAAATGGTCGGTTAGTCTGCTTGCTGCACTAAAGGCAGACTCGGATGCAACAGTTGCGACCGGAACCGCCAAAAAATCTCTAGCCATCTTTGCTAAGGTGGGGTACTTTTCTGAGTTATTCTTCCACCACTTCAAAATATCAAAATTTTCATCTTCATCATCTAGCACATTCTCTCTCAAGTACGTATCCAATTCTGAAACTTGAGGGCTCAAACTAAGATTTTCAGATTTGTATTTCTTGTATTGAACATCAAGTTTTCTTTTACCGAGTACTCTGCTTTCTTCTTGGATGATCACACTACTTGTTCCACGCTCGATACGTGGTCTTCAACTCTTATATATCTCATAGAATTTTTTAAACCACTACTTAACGAATTCCAACTTTGCTTCAACCACTTCTTTCTCATAAGCCTTGTTAAAGCAAAAACGTAAATACACCATCTTGTCTCGCGAATCTAGAATGTTTGCTAGAGTGAGAATCAAATTGAGATCTTTCCAATACTTGTCAAATTTTCTCTGCATCTCTACTGACACAACCCATAACGTTCCATTATTTTTCACATCTTCATCAAACAATTGATCATGAATACCCCAAACCTCATGAACATAGATATGCGAAATAGGACGTCTAACGGTCGAGAAAATTTGTGTTGCCATAAAAAAGCTCTCCAAGAATTTCGCAAGTAATTCTGTCTCCTTCCACTCATCCAAAGTAAGAACATCCAAAATTGTATTCTCTACAAACCTAGTTAATACATCTTTATACTCTAAGGCTTGATTAATCATTTCAAAGGTTGAATTCCATCTAGTTGGACAATCCAAAATTAATCCCTTTCGAGTCTTTAATTTAAGTTATGTCGAAATACCATTAAAATTTTGAAGCCTTGTTGGAGAGGAAGCAATGTAGCGCATTAACTCTCTAATTTTTTTCATGGCTGATTGTATAACATTCATGCCTTCTTGAACAAGGATATTTAGAATGTGCGCTGTGCACCTCATATGCATGTGTTTTCCTCGAAAATTTGTTTTTTCCCCAAAGTTTTCTCTCTAAATGGGTTATTGCATTATCATTTGCTGAGCATTATCTAGGGTTAACGTGAAAATCCTCCTTTATAGCTTCCAATCTACCAATATTTGCTCAACTAGATTTGCAATTGCTTGGCCGGTATGAGGATAAGACATTTGTTTGAATGCAATGATTTTCTTTTGGAGTTTGAAATCATTGTCAATGTAATGAGCGGTCAAACATAAATATCCCAAATTTACACTTGAGGTCCAAATATCACTTGTGAAGGACACTCTCGAGTCTATTTTGTCAAACTCTTTCAAAAACAACTCACTACCGTTCTTAAATACCTCAACACTATCATTTCTTAGGGTTTGACAGCCAACGGTTTTATATGCGAGATTGAGTGATCTCATTGCAGGTTCCCAAAACTGAGTATTTATAACTGAATACGATATCCCGACATCGACAAAAAGAAAAGTAATAAGACTACGAGTCAACTTGGATCGAACCTAAATGTAGAGCACTCAAAAGGATCACTGACTAAACTCCCAACTATCCTCTACCTTTCTTCTTTGTTGATACCCTCACATTTTTCTAAAATATGACGACGCATTTGTGTTGTACCTGATTTTTTCTTAGAGGGGAGGCTAGCTGCACAATTTCTGCAAACGATCTTGTTATCTCCCACGTCATCAAAATAGTTCCATACTATTGATCTTTTTCTTGAATGAGACCGTGTAACTTGGATTGTTGTTGTTTTTCGACTCTCGGATTCATCTCCAATAACAGCAACTGAGGCATCTGGTTGTGTCTCTGATTTTGACATTACCTACAAATACAAAAGTTTAATTCATAATAAATTTCAGATAAACTAAAATATCGTGTAACTTTAACATGTTAATTACAAAAAAAAAATAACTAAAGGAAATAATATCTGTTCAGTTAGAAATAGACTATTTTTGGTTGAAGTTGGACATTGATTGGGATCTCATTGAGAGACAAGTCATCTATAGAGACTTGAAGGCCTCAAACATCCTCTTAGACTCTGTAAGTTAGCACCTTCCTTTCAAAATATAATCAGGAAAATAATAAATTTCTAACTATTAATTCTCTGAGAACTATTGTGCTGAAATCAAATCTTTGTTTTTTTGGGTAGAATTATGCAAAACTCTTTGATTTTGGGTATGCAAAACATGGCCCCGATGGTGGTGAATCACATGTGACAACAAGGGTCATGCATTTGCAATCAATGACAGATACTTGATTAAGTGAATTGCCAATAATGTGAGAATGAGAGCACACCTCTTGTTTATAGTTGCAATGGTCCCTCAACTTAGCCTCCAAAATTACACCCGATAGTCATTTGTGGCTAGTTTTGGCTATAAAATAGGAAACTGATAGCTTGTATATAGGAATGCTAATGGACTGGACAACCCACGAAAATTTGGGCTGGATATTGTTGGACAAATATTGAATGGACAATTTTCGAACTTAAAGTTCAAGTTCAGCCCAATCCAATTTTTTAAAATAAAATGGACTAATTCTGAATATATGGTGGACTGTATACGGACATGTCCAAATAATAATGTGGACTGTATAGACATTGCCTAAACGAAGAATAGATCAGAAACTCGGAATCATTGTCGTCTCCATCGCGTGTGTTGTTTCGCTCTCTCTTTCTCCCTGTCGTCGTCGTCGAGCAACACTCCTGCCTCTCTCTCCTCAAACTCCCAACCACGAACCTTTTTCGCCTCTTCTTCGTCGTGTGTGTTGTTTCTCTCTCTCTTTCTCTCTCACGTGTGTGACCAGGTAGATCTCTCTATCTTTTTCTGAAATATGTAGTATAAACGTTGTTATTGGTGATTTTATTGAAAAAAAATGTTGGGTTTAGTCGTTTCTTGCTTCCTAGGTCTCGTTTTTGCTTTCCGTCGACATTATGATCTATCGATTCCTTAGATTAATGTCAACATAGTTTGAGAGATGACTGTATGGAGCAAATGACTCAAACTCTCGATATTCTTCAGATTAGTACTTGCCTTTTTCCTAGGTTTTTTCAGCTAGGCTCGCTTTTTTCTTTTTGTCACTAGTAAAGCATATTCTCTTTCCAGTTTATATGTTTTTCTATTATTCTGCATAAATTTGGGGATCAATTATTGAAAGAAGAGATTCGTCTTTTGTGAAATTAATTTCAGAGAAAATGTTTCAGACTTCGTGTTTCAGACTTAAATCGCATCTTCCAAAGATTATGATTGTGTAGTCTGTTGTGTAGGAGAGATTATGGTTTCTGGCTTATCTTAAATTCTTTGTTTTTACAAATAATCACTCTATATTAAACTTATTTATTCACCCCTTTCAAATGCTTCAACTTTGAAAACTGTTATTGTTCTTTGTTTCGCATCATTTTTTCATTTCATTAGAACAAATCAGCATTGTCAGGAGAACAAATAATGTAGAATTATGCAAATACATTGATTTTTCTTTTAGATTGGGCAATCTCTCTTTTACTCTTAACCCTTTAAATTTAATTGTGTAGTTAGAATAAAGTATTACAATTTTCGCGCATTTGTACTTGTCAAAAGAGGGAGCAGCACACCAAGTCGAAACATCAAGGAATTTGCCTCAAAATGCTATGTTATGTAGGATCCCTTTAGATCTCATCAACAGTGAACTTTTCGTCTCCCTAAAAATAGAAAATGGATCAATTAAATTTCAAAACATCAATAATATGTCTTAAATATTCTTTAAGTTGATGACTATAAATTTTATTTGATAAAAAACATCATTTGAATTAGTAGCAAAATTACAAAACACCAAATTCCAGAGAACTTGGCGTTAGAACGCTATATCTAGCATTATAACACCAAAGTGAACAAAAGCCAAAATTGGCTAAGTCCTGAAATTTTTCTATATAGGTTTGGGATAGCGTTATAACGCTATTTCTGGCGTTATAACGCTATGTTTTGTACATAGCTTAGTGTTATAACGCTATATAAAAGTTGTATGATCAAAATCTAACGGTAAAATTATTTGTCCTCACCCAAGAAAATGTTATAACGCTAGGAGTTGAACATGAGATAGCGTTATAATGCTATATGGCGCAGAATGATTTTGGCCAGGACTAAATCCTATATAAACCCTTCTTCTCCAGAAAAATTGTGCTGCTGAATTATTCTATTCATTCAATACCATTACCAACAATCTTAAGCTCAAAACCTTTAGCCAAATCCTTGCTCTTAATACCAAGTTTAATTAGCTAAATCTAATCTAGGGATTATAGAGAGTTTGTTTGTTTGAGTGAATTTCTTTGTTTCTCTTTCAATTATCCAATTGTCAATTGTGTGTGTGTGTTGTCTTGAGCTCCACCGGTGTGTGTAAGTGAGCTCAAGAAAGTCGGCTCGATTCTCCACAGGCATGTGTAAGCGAGATAGAGTTCGGCGACGTGTTAGGATTGGCGGCTCCACCGGTGTGTAAGAGAGCTCCAATTTCGAAGTTGTACGCTAAACAAGCGAGTTTGTGTTTAGTGGAGCGAACCGGGCTTGTTACCGCAAGTAGCGGAGGCGCCGGAGACCCAAAGACGTAGGCGAGACCGTTTGTGCAAGCCGAACTCCGTCAACACGCTATTTAGCCATTTTCTCTTTTCCTATCTCTATTTATATTTACTCAATTCAATTAGTTTAATTGCTTGATTTGTTTGTAAATTGAATTGAGTTGTGATTGAATTGCTTAATAAGGGAATTGTTAGAATTACTTGTTTAATTAATTATTGAATTGCTTGATTGAATTGTGTAGAATTAGTTAAATTGATTGTGTTGGTCAATTGAGCAATTGCAATTAGGAATTGGGTTTGTGTGAAATTTGCAATTAGGTCCATATTTGGTTGAATTGAGCAGAATTTAGTTAAGTACCTAGGCCCCCTATGTTCTACAAAGTGGTATCAGGGCAAGTTGAACTTGTTAATTAAGGTTACTAGTTGCAAGTAAAGATCCAAAATTAAATGGCAACTCATTGGCAAATTTCTCTACCCCGATATTAGGACCAAATTGTAAAAATTTTAGGTATTGGAAACTTAGGATGACCAACTATTTAAATCTCCTTGGCCTTTGGGATTTGGTCACCATTAGATACACATCGGAATATGACCCTAAGACAAATGAATTGACCAATAATTCTTTGTCAAGGAAAAAGCAAAAAGCAAAATGACCATGCGGTTAACGCAATTTTATCATCTATACATGAGTCGATTGCACCAATTCTAGGGGAGACAACAAATGCCTATGACATGTGGCATGCATTACTTCGAAATATGAAGGGAATGCATTGCTCAAACGATCTAGAGGAGCTGGATTGCAATCGCAATTTGAGAACTTTAGAATCGGTGAAAACGAGTCCATTGAGGTCATGTACACACGGCTTACAATTCTATCTAATGAATTGGTTGAAATAAGTGATCCCATGGAGTCTTTCAAGATAGCAACCAAGCTCATTAGGGTCATGCAATTGAGGCCATGGTGGAGGGCATACATGAGCTCGTTGGAGACCATGAACAATGCAAGAGAGGTTTCCTTTACATCCGAAGAAGTGTATTCATTTCTCAAAACCTATGAGGAAACCCTTCGGCAACTTAGGGAATATGATGATCAAGCCAAAACTGTAGCATTGTCGGCCCAAAACTCTAGCCATTACCAAGCCTCCACCTCCAACCAAGACCACCATCACTATTCCTCCACCTCCAATCAAGATCACTATTACCAATCCTTCACCTACAATCAAGAATCCCAATTTGTCTCACCCTTTCGAGACTTTGGGATAGATGCAAGCAAAGACATCCCCATTCTCACCAAATTGCTTGAAGAGATGTTCAACAATGGGGGAGCATCAAGCGGAGGACATCAAGGGGATGATCATTATGTCCTTGTCGCCTTGGTGGATGAAAGGAAGATTGATTTGGATGCCATCATCTCCAAGAACAACGTAACCGACCCGGGAATGATCGAACTTATCAAGAAGTTTGCTCTCGGACGAGTTGAGGATAATGATGTGATGGATGAGGAGCATTCGTTGGAAGATGTGCAACCAGTGAAAGAAGAGCAACCGGTGGAGCGAGCCTCCAATGACGAAGCTAGCACATTCATATCTAACGATGTGGCTAAGGTATCTCTAGATCCTAAACCCGTTGAGGTTAATTTTTGTGTAGGGTTTAAATCCGATAGTGAATCAGATGATGATGATGATGACACAAGTGATGTGTCAAATGAGGAGTTATTGAAAATTGAAATTGCTAGATTAAACAAACTCCTCATTGAATCAAACTAAGCCCTCATGAGTAAAGATTGCACAATTGGGGGATTAAATAACAAAATTCACGAGCTTGAGTCCAAAGTAAACAAACTCGAAATAGAAAATAAGACTTTGAGGTCTTCCAATGCTTTGAGCAAAAACAAATTGGACTTGAGTAAAATTTTTGAAGGTCAAAACCCCATGACAAAAAGGGATTGGAATATAAAAAAGGTTCACCATCCTCTTTGCCATGCAAGAAACCCCAATATTGCACTAAAAATGAGGGGAAACAAATGGGTAAGGATACCAAGGGTAAAAGAGTAAAATGCCAAAACAAGGGCAATGTACCAAATCATGCATTTAGGTATCGATTCAACAATGAAAACCATATCAAACCAAAACCGACACCTAGGTATTTCAACCCTTCATGGTCCAATAATGCATACTATAGGGGACTGGGTGGGCATATGAACTCAAGAGAAACAACCATGCCCAACATGATATTAGACACAATCAAACACCAAAGATTGTGTCTCAACCAAAGCAAGTGCCAAAACAGAACTTCAATTTTGTGTACTAGTCGAACAACAAGGCACAACAATTGAGAAACAATTATCAATCTAGGTCTGTGAAGGCAAACACATTGTTAAATGCAAATGGTAATCCTCACACAAGTGCGATATGCAACTATTGTTGCAAACATGACCATATTTCGTTAGAATGCACCCTTATGAAGATAAGCAACCAATCAAAGGTTGCTTGGGTGCCTAAAAGGAAAACTTAGATGACTTTAAGGTTAATCCCCAATACTAATTGCCATACATTTAGGGAGAGCAAAATTTTGAATGAATTGTGCCTTACAAAACTCAAACAAACTCTTATAATTGTTAGCCCTAATTCCAAAAATACGCTTCCGCAAAACATTTATAAACTTGTATTTTAGGGCTTAATGATTTTGGAAAATGCATAAATTGAGGGGAGCCTTGGTGCTCAATTATAATTGTGCATTAATTGAGGGAGAATTGTCAAATTAAGGGGAGCTATACTTTCAATTAATTTTTTTTAAAATGCATCTTTTGTTTGATTTTCAAAAAGGAGGAGAAACCAGATGTGTCATATTGAGATTAAATACAAAATTATTTAGGCACATATGTTTGAGGTTTTCAAATCAACAAAAGGGAGAGATTGTTGGCTCAAACTTTCCTTAAGTTTGTTGATTTGCAAAACTATTTGAATTTTACCATTTCTTGTGTGTTAAGATTATTTGTAGGAGTATTTAAGCAAATGCAAAATGGAACACAAGAAATGATCAACGATGACCTAAGAGAAAGTTTAGAAGATCAAGATCAAGATGAAGAGTTGCTTAGGTTAATTAGATTTTAGTTTATTTAAATTTGAGAATAAAAAGAGAAAGAAAATCCAAACCAAATAGTACATAGCGTTATAACGCTAAATCCAGCATTATCACGCTACATGACCAAAATGGTGAAGTCTGTCCAAGTACCAACATCGATCTAACATAGCGTTATAACGCTATACTTAGCATTATAACCTCAAAATGGTGCAAAGTTCAAAATGAATTTAAAATAGAAAGGATCAATTAAATTTTAAAACATCAAGAATAGGTCTTAAATATTATTTAAGTTGATGACTATAAACTTTATATGATCAAAAATATCATTTGGATTAGTAGCAAAATTACACAACACCAAATTCCAGAGAACTTGGCGTTATAACGCCAGAGTGACCAAAAGCCAAAATTGGCTAAGTCCTGGAATTTTTCTGTATAGATTTGGGATAGCGTTATAATGCTAATTCTGGCGTTATAACACTAGACAAAATTCTCAACGGTCAAATGTCCTGTGCTGACACAAGATAGCGTTATAACGCTATATAAAAATTATACGATCAAAATCCAAAGGTCAAATTATTTGTCCTCACCCAAGAAAACGTTATAACGCTATGAGTTGCACATGAGATAACGTTATAACGCTATCTAGCGTAGAAAAGTTTTTGACCAGGACTGAACCCTATATAAACCCTTCTTCTCCAGAACAATTATTGTGCTGAATTGTTCTATTCATTCAATACCATTACTGGCAATCTTAAGCTCAAAATCTTTAGCCAAATCCTTGCTCTTAATTCCAATTTTAATTAGCTAAATCTAATCTAGGAATTATAGAGAGTTTGTTTGTTAGAGTGAATTTTTTTTGTTTCTCTTTCAATTATCCAATTGTCAATTGTGAGTGCGTGTGTTGTCTTGAGCTCTACCGGTGTGTGTAAGTGAGCTTAAGAAAGTAGGCTTGATTCTCCACCGGCGTGTGTAAGCGAAATATAGAGTCCGGCGACATGTTAGGGTTGGCGGCTCCACCGGTG
>CAXKVX010003755.1:0-26853 GCA_964058865.1 Eleocharis quinqueflora
CAAATTGAAGTAGAATGATTGATTCTATTGAGGGAATTTATATAACATGAATATTAGGAAAAAGAGGAAAAAAAATTAGTGTTATATTCCCTTGTTATGGTTTCTAGAAGTAAGGTTTAAAGGAAAAAAAAAATATATAAGCTGTAACATGCGTTCTAGAAATAAACTATCTAACGAAGCGAAGCGAATCGAAGCCGAAACAATACGAACAAGAACAAAATTATTAACGAAATGAAAATTTTCATTTCGTTTAAAAAATATAGTACAAAATATTACGAAATTTTGTTTTTCTTTGTTTCATGATAAACGATTCACAGTAAACGAAACGATTTCTGTAAAACAAAATAATTAACGAAATAATTGTGTTTCGCTAACGAAACGAAAACGAAACTGAATGATTTCGTGGTCGTTCTCCCACCTCTAGTATAAGTACACTCATGTTTTTATATGATAGTTATGAGATGAACGGATCTGTGTTCCAGATTTCCTAAATTTTTTGTTGTTATAACTCATGATGCATGGTCAATAGGTCAACGACTCATTACCTAAATTGTTACCAGATAACTTAGCAGAGAATTCAGTGCTGTTGAATTTCAACAGTTATAAAATTGTCTACTATTTGTGAATTTTATTGCATTGTTATTGCCTTATTGGGACCATAATTATGATCATAAGAGGTATGGAATGAAGCAGTGAGAACAAATTGTATTCGTATATTGAGATCTAGAATATCTCTATCTCATTTACAAAAATCTTGTAAGTAGTGCATAATATTTAAGAATTATAATTTTAATAATATAAAATGCTCATTTTTTAAATAAAAACGTCAATTAATTCTGACATGTATTATTATTAACATGTTTGTGAATTTAAACCTCTATATGTTCTTAAAAAGACGGTACCTATTAACTTTGTATAAATCTGCACTTCATGTAAATTACTAAATAATTTAACGATTTTACTAAATTAACTTCTTATATATAAAAAAAACATAGCTCAGTAGACATAAAGCTCCACATCTCATTTTGACACAATGTATGCAAGTAGGACTCATCTTCTCATGCGCAGGAAATTTCTGCGCGGAGATGAACGGTTGTGATCTGCAGTAGAGTTTCTCAATGGAAAATAACACAAATCTCAAAATAAGAAAAACTAATTGAATGGTTCAGATCCACGCAGAGAATTCCATTTGGCAGAACACGACAAGGAGCCACTGGACACCTTCGACCATTCAGGACAGCTGTACTGGGCTCCATGCTTTCATGGACACCTTCAACTTCAAGGCTTCAACCTCAGAGGACACGTGGCAGAATATGATAGTGCTAACATGGACTGATAGACACGCGACTCTCTCACAGGCCACAGTACCACGTTTGACGCTTGCCCTTTTGGATCAAGCGGCTCGTGAGACACTGACACCTACGTTACGTGGGGCCTACACAATTGACTTCTTGCATCCAGATCCTAGATTAAGATTACCAGCTTATCACACAAAATAGGAAAAAAAAGGAGGAAAATTAGATAGAAGATAAGTAGACTCATTTCTCATACTTGATCTCTTCCGATCTGTGTTGCACGACTGCGATTGAGTGTATCGTATTCGATACAGTGCGAGTGCTGCGATATAACATTTTTTAAAAATCGCGAATACGGATTCAGATATATATATAATAAAAAATCATATTATATATTAAAATGTTTGAAATTTATTTTTCTATTCAACTTTCTTTAATATATATTGATACTAATGAAATAACAAAACAATATAAACCTTTGATTAAATATTTTCTTGACAAAAATGTTCATGTTATATAAAAAATAATACTATACAAATTATGTGATGCGATTAATATTATATAATATACACAATTGCTTATTTAATATTACTAAAGAACCCAATCCGTATCCAAAAACATATTCCAAACGTATGCAAAAACTCAATTTGTATCAGAAAACATATTCCTAAACGTATCTTGACCTAATTTGTCGGTCAAATAATATAAAATAATTGAATACGTCACGCGGCGTATCCGATACGCATCCGCTCCGTATCCAAGGCGTATCTATATCCGAACCGTATCCTATATGCGTACGACGAGGAGAATGAAGTATCCGAGTAATATAGCTTCCAATTCATCTATTTGACATCATAGCCTTGAAATTGGCAAATAATAATTTGTTTGAGCATCTTCATTCCAATTGTAAAACAAGTACGGAATGTTATATGACAATTATAATTTTAATTAAAGATGTAAAATAATTACAAGATATGCATTTGTTTTGTTTATTAATTTGTTAATTTTGTTATGAATTAAAATTAACTTGATTGTACTATTATTGATGGCAAAATCAAGTTGATTAACAACTATAAATGACGATCGACGATTGTAATTAATTTGCGTTTAAAACTTTTTTCATAGCAAACTCACTCTTATTAATTTATCTAGAAGTACTATATTATTTAATTGCAGAAATTATTTAACAATATAAAATTTTACTGTTGTAATACGTAAATACAGCACTCATGAGGTATTAATTTCAATAATTAACTTATTAATTGGAGAAAATTTGGTATATTATGATTTTTATATTAGAAGTTGAATTAAGTATTTAATTTTTTTCAATTCTAAATTATCTCATACACGTCACCTTGCACAAATATGTTGTTGGCAATTTTGTAAAAAAAAATCAAGTAAAAGACGTTCAATCAAGATTTAAAATGTATTTTTGCGCGCAATCAAGATGAAATTGTTGTCAGTTTTTTATGCATGAAGGATTATATTATAATTATAGATATGCAAAAGAAAGTTTGTAATAATAAAAGAGAGGTTTTGTTAGAACTAAAATTTTGAAACAGCACAAACATATTTCTTAAAAGAGAAAACAAAAAATGAAATGAGGTATAAAAAACGAGTACTAAAATGGAACCGGAGGCACATATTGCCTAAACATTAAAATGTAACTAACACACACTAAACTAACGTGGCGAGTGGGAAGATACCGAACGAAGCCTAAACTAACGTGGGGGCTAATTTTGGTCTCCACATTTCACCTGTCCAAAATGGTGGAACCCAGAAAACCAAACATAGGAATAGGACGAGAGCGATTCCTCTACCGCGCGGTACCGACGGACCGCCCAGATTTACTGCGCTGTCAGCTACGGACGGCTCAGATTTGATTCAGAGGGAGTCTGATATTATAAAGTTTAGCTTGCACGAATCTTGATGCAAATTAAAGACCGAAATTTGCTGCGCGGCACGCACAGTGACGGTGCCACGCGGTAGAAGATCTCGTTTGGAATAGGACCCCTCCCCCCCAAACGAGATCTTCTACCGCGCGGCACCGTCACTGTGCGTGCCGCGCAGCAAATCTCGACCTTTAATTTGCATCAAGATTCGTGCAAGCTAAACTTTATAATATCAGACCCTCTGAATCAAATCTGAGCCGTCCGTAACTGACAGCGCAGTAAATCTGAGCGGTCCGTCGGTACCGCGCGGTAGAGGATTCGCTTTCCCTCCCCCCCGCCTCTCTACAAATAGTAATACACCAGTTTTCATTTTTCCACCAAACTGTTCAAGTGTGAGATCAATTTGATAAAAAAAATAAGAAGTTTGAGATCTTTTTTTTTCTCAATTTTAACCGCGCCAAATTCGCCTCTCCTCTTTCTACGCCCAAATTTTGACATGGCGCGCACCGCTAAAAAGCGCCAAGGAGGAGGAAGTGGGCCCACGAAGCAACAAGAACCAGCACCAACGACGGATCTGGCGAACACCGGAGAAACAGTTCCGCCGGTGTACGAGGCGGCACCTCCGCCGCAGGATCGACCGGTGCGCGTGTACGCTGATGGAATCTTCGATCTGTTCCATTTCGGACATGCGCGCGCGCTCGAGCAAGCAAAGAAATCGTGAGATGTTCTACTTATTACTTGGAAATTTTGTATTATTTTGCTTTCCAATGTGCTTCATGATCGCTAGATCTGTTCAATTCAGCACTGTATAGTTTACGACTTTATTCGTTCTTTGTTTGTCATGCATTTTTTTTATCCAATTGTGAAAAAGTTATCAGACCTGAATTGACTTGTCTTGAAATAATTAATACCAGGAAAGTGAACGAGCAAGTGCTGATCCTATGCAAGAGTATCAGATTATTTTCTTTTGTATTTTGTTAGGATACTTGACTTTCTAGTTTCTATCCACTTTTGAATTTCTAAGGAAACAGATCTTGATCTATTTGCAAAAGTAGGTTTTGTCTTTACTTGAAGGCAACCAAAATTTATTTTTCTTAAGAATTATTTACACTTCTGACCTACTCTTTCCTTTTATCGCTTTCTATAGGTTTCCTAACACATACCTACTAGTTGGGTGTTGCAATGACGAAATAACACATAGCTTGAAGGGCAAAACCGTCATGACCGAGGCTGAGCGCTATGAATCCCTTCGTCACTGCAAGTTTGTATTCTACTGTTACATATTTAATTATGTTCGGTACTGGATAACCGATGACAATTACTTATTTCGGATTATATTCAACATTTGAGGGTTAATTGATGTTGATTTGGGGCTTAATTGAGGTTTATTTTCACAATCAGAGGTCCTGTGCTGGTTCTTTTGAGTTTTATACATAGTTTTTCTCGCTTCTAAGTTATCTTCTTTTTGTTTTAGATGGGTTGATGAGGTAATTCCTGACGCACCATGGGTTGTCACAAAGGAATTCCTTGATAAGCATCAAATCGATTATGTTGCTCATGATGCACTGCCGTAAGTTTATGTTCCATCAATAAACTTATTTTTGCAATGTTTTGATAACTGAACAACACTTATTAGATAATGGAAGTATGACATATCTGATTAATCGTTTAAATTTGAATGTTTTCTTTTGTCCGGTTTAGGTATGCTGATGCAAGTGGCGCTGGAAATGATGTCTATGAATTTGTATGTTCTCTTCTCTGTTTTGTTTTTTATAGCTAGTATGAATTGTGGCCTTTTGGTATGTGATTAACGTGATGTTGGCTTCTTTTACAGGTGAAGAAGATTGGCAAATTCAAGGAAACTAAAAGGACAGATGGGGTTTCCACATCAGATCTCATAATGAGAATCTTGAAAGATTACAATCAATATATCATGCGAAATCTGGCACGTGGTTATTCAAGAAAAGACCTAGGTGTCAGCTATGTCAAGGCAAGCGAAATAATTCTGTTATTTCAGGAGAAATTGAATTGCTTCTTCTACCGAATTATCCGAGTTCTGATTTTATGTTTTAAATTATTATTGCCATGAACAGGAGAAGCAGCTGCAAGTTAATATGAAGATAAATATGTTGCGGGAGACTGTGAAGGCACATCAGGAAAAGGTAAAATAAAAACCTTATCCGTAAGCAGCTTTTGTGAATTTTTTTTTCAATTAATTCAGTCTTATTTCACAGTCTACTTCCTTCTAATTTAGGTGTAGTGTTCGTTATTCTTAACTTTGTGGAAATATGTGCTGTGCAGTTGCAAACAGTGGCAAAGACGGCTGGGATGCGACAGGAAGAGTGGGTCGTAAATGCTGATCGTTGGGTTGCAGGATTTCTTGAGAAATTTGAAGAAAGATGCCACGTTATGGTGAGCCATCTGCCTTACATTGGACCTTCTAGCATTATCCAATTGAGTTAATTACAAATTAAGATTGATTATGTTTTGACATAAAACTTTAATTCCAGGAAACTGCAATAAAGTGTAGAATTCAGGAGAAATTGGGAAGACAACAGATCAAAGGAAGTACGGAACATCTTGTACCAGAGCCTGTTGCTGCCTAACTTACTATTTTCTCCTTAAAACTATAGTCCTGTACAAGTTACCCCTTTTTGGAAAGTATCTCTCTTAAGAAAGTTTTGTGATCCTTGCCTTAGTGATCTCCTTCAAGGAATAGTTTGGGGACGGGCTATTTCCTTGAAGAGGAACTTGGGAAGTTTTGTCACAGTAAATAGATGATTAAAAATAAGGTATCTTGGAGCAGCTACTAAGAAAATGTCTGTAGTGAGCTTTGGATGATTAGTACGAGCAGTTAGTTTGTAATTCTTTGACATGAGATTGCTTTGAAAATTTTGACCTGTTGCTAGTGTTGAATTCTTTGACTTTGAATACGTGTCCGAATATGGTTTATATCCTTATTAGAAGCAAAGAAGCAGTGTGTACAATATATCTTGTGTGGTTTTTGTTGAAGGTTTGATGTATCCCATCATATGGTTTGGATGTTAATATAAGTTATCGGAATCTCGCATTACGTGACATTTTGACACAATTGCCTTTTTGTGTACTTCTATATAATTTGCATTTCTCTTTTTGACATTCAGAACAGAAGGAAAAAAGAAAAAGGTGAAATCCGCGTTTACTTTATCTTTTCCTGCTTAATTTGCATAATGTATCTACTGTCTGAACGCAACAATGAAATCATTCAGTGAGAATCATCGTGAAATCAAAGGTGGAAAATCTGTTTTTACCTTTTTGCAGTTCAATTTGGTAAACAAAGGTTTGTGCAGGGAAATATTATTGGGTCTTAGAGTATCTCCGACGGTAATTGTTTATGAATTGTTTATGCGGATGTGTCAATTGTTTTGTAATTGCTGGGTTGTATGGCTATTGCTTATTTAGCAATTATGAAAAAAAAATTACTTATTTAGCAATTATGAAAAAGAATTGCTTATTTAGCAATTATGGCTATTCTTTTTTTGAAGATGAATTGGTCAAATATTTAATTTTTATTGGTTAAGTATTTAATTCACAATTGTTTGCTTGATTGTACTAAGGTAAGAATGGATTGTTTAATTTCTAAAATTTTTACAATTATTATTTAGCAATTAATTTCAATTACTGTATCGAAGATGTTCTTATACGCTTAAATTATGATATACGTATTCATTCCCCAAGAGTTGATTCATAAACTTAGGTATAACGAATGAGATACCATCGAATTGAGGAGACGAGAGAAACAGAGGACAACCAGTATCCAAAATTGTGTGAATGTCAATCCAACGGATATCTGTCCCCTTTCCACCTCTCCTAGAATCATTGAAGATGAAGAAAAAAGTCAAACACTACAATTTGTAAAGAAATTTGATTCTCTGTGAAATTTGTTGATGAGCTCCGCCACCAATCCCTCCACCCAACCAAAATTGCTTCTTTGTAATTAGAGATGTTAATGGATGAATTTCAGTTCAAGTCTAGCTCAGCTCACTGATGGAGAGTTTAAGTTCATGATCAAATTAAATTTATAATTATCTACTAATATTCAATCTATATTCAGTTCATCTTATAATCGAATAATGTATACTATTTGTTCATAATCAAATCATGCAGACATGATTTTGAATACCACAGTGCACAGTACTCTTTAAATAGAAGCTTTTTCATTACTGTATTGAATAACTTAAGTTTCTTTGTGCGAATAACTTAGTTCTCTCCGTGAAACAGAGAGTTAGATAGGGCTGCTAATTGAACGGGCCGATTCATGAATATATGAGCGAATTTTTAATGGGCCTGAAATGAATACACATTTTAATGAATCGGGCCGATAGTTCAGTTCGGATTCAAGTTTAATTAAAAAGTGAGCCGAATTTGGACGGGCTTCGAGTAGCTCATTGATCAGCTCGAACAAAACTCATAAACTACTCGCTTTCTTCTCCCACAGACCAAGAGACCGACCAACGAATCTACCATGAAAACTAACCTACGATCTATGATGGAAACCTCGGTTCTGTGAGCAGCATTGCAGCGGCCAGCGGCTCGCCGAGTCGCCGACTCCAGACTCCTCCTCGCATCTCCTCTCTCCTCTTCTCTCTCTCCTTCGAGTTCGTTCAGATCGTTGTTTCGAGCTGTCAACTGTCTCTCTCTCCCCTATTCGACTAGGTAAACATCCCTACTTCTTATTCTGAAATTATCTACTATAAATCTATAAGTTGGTATTTGTTAGTTTTATTGAAAAATTTGTTGGGTTTAATCCAAAAACTTTTTGGGTTCAATCAACAGAATCAATCAAAGAGGTGAAGTTATGATTTTCCAGAGTTAGAAAGTTTGATTGTCTCTTTATCATGCTAATACTCGCAGTTGAGCTCACAAATTTAGATTGTCTGTTTTGTTTGTCTGTTGTTTAGATAACTGGGAGCATAAATTTGCAGATGTACTGTTCTTTTTTAATTCAACCTTTAATTAGTGATTTCATGACTTATTTGATTCATATTATTTATACTATAGTTGTCTAAGCAATAACTTAAAAAGAAATTCATTATAAGGCAACTTAGGATTGGTTTGGTCCCGATGACGGCAACTTCGACTTGAATCAATTTCGTCCTTTTATGATAAACTCAGGATATTTATAAGGTAGAGCCTATTTATACCCTTCAATACAATTTAGATGGATTTGTATATTATTTCGTGCATGTAATTAATTAGTACTAACTCGTTTTATTATTTTTCGAACCAGGTATGTTGGTGTTTGAAGCTGATGGAGCACAAGATATCAATTCGGGTATATTTTTTTCCGTTACTATTAACACTTCAATGGGTTTTTGAGTTTCAGCAATAATTTTGTTGTTCTCAGAGTTTCAGCCAATAATTGATATTGACATTCGGTAGGGCCCAGATACCTTCTGGTAAATTTGTCTCTGTATTCAAATCGGTTAACAGTTTATATGATTATTTTGTTGTTCTCAAAGTTTCAGCAATTTGGTATTTCTGTTACTCAGGCCGTCTTATTAAGTTCAATACCCATATCTACTCCATGAGTAATATACTGATACAAAAAAGACATGTAAGAAATTTAAAATATGCTGGGATTTTGGTGTATTTCGTTCCTTGCCTTCAGTTATGTAATTAATACAGTTTTGTTACAAAATTTTGTTACTTTTGTAGGACATGGAAATTTGCACGAGCTTTGACCGTTATCAATTGAAGCACAGTTTTTTGGTCTTTTTTTGAGCTGTTTTCAGTTTTCTCGTGGTTTTACTGACAATGAGATATTTGATCAACTTGAGCTATTTTACTTTTTTTTAGCTGTTTGCATTTGCTGTAAATTTCTGTTCATCTTTTTTTACTTTTTTCTTTCTTTTATTTTGTTGAAAGACCATCAAAAATTGGATTCGAACTTCGTGAGCAGCCCAATTATGTTGGGTACAGCACAGTCGGGTAATATAAAACTATAATGACTGTTTAGTATCATTATCAAGTCGGGTAATTTTGTGAGTAGCCTATTTATGTTAATGAGTATGAGCTCTTTCTGAGCTGAGTTTGATTTGAACAATTGTGAACCGAATCGAAAAGGAGTTAGGGATCAAAGAAATGGGCCGAATCGAGTTTGAGTTTCACTCCATTCTTTTCGAGTTGAATAAGATTTTGGATTGATACCCGCCCATTAGCAGCACTAGAGTTAGAACTTGGTTGATCTATTGGGATGCTTGAACATATTTTCATTTAATTTCATATTGAGTTTCCAATTAGTTCATAATTTGTCTATAATTAGTCAAATTCAATTTTAGTAATCGAACTTGAACTAAACTTCAATCAAGATCAAGAAATAATCAATTTCATAAATGTTCAATAATATTTAACTCATTTTGTCCACGAATCGTTATGTTCATTAGCAATCCTATTTGCTTAACCTTACTTTTTACCCTTTATAATTACCCAAAATTACCACGGATGGAACAAACTTCCTCACTGTTTAGAGCATCTTCTGTTTCTGCTCTCAAAAGACCAAATTCTTGTCATTTGGATTAAGGCTCTCCTCGCTTCAGTTGTAAAACTTCCAAGCCCAATTTTCGGTTTGGGAAAATGGAATATCTCTATGGTACTGGTAAAATCAATGAAGGTTTGATTGTCACAAAATCAGCTGGCACTGATCAAGGCCAACCTGCATTTGGCTTCTCCACTGTGAGCGAAATTGAAATGTTTGATTATGGTCTCTTTTTTCTTAAACCATAAATGCTTGGACAAATGTGCAAAGCTCATGTACCAGTTTTGCGCACAATGATTTCAATTCTATAGGTTATCAAGGTATTGCATTTGGTGCTATCTCTGGACTCTGGGCATAATCCTGGCAGCTGACAAGTTCCTAAAGAAAGCATTTGTTGCAGCATCAATCAAGTTCCCGAGTGCACTCTTTGGCATGTTTTGTGTGTTTTCCGTTCTTACGATTATTGATTCAGTGGTCCCAGCAGCAGCAACCAGCATGATGAATTTCTTTGAGCCCGCAGCATTATTCATACAGTGGTATCTGCCGCTGTTCTATGTCCCTTCGTTGGTTGTTATTCCTCTGGCAGTACAGGATGTACCAGCTGCTTCTGGCCTAAAGATTTGTTTCATCATAGGTCTGTGTTATGTACACTGTCTGCCTATATTTAATAAGGAGCAACCGATAAAAGCTGAATGAGTAGTAAATGGGCTGATTACCTGTCTAATAGTATAGGAAAAAAATTGAAATTCCAATACAAATTATTTTAAACATTCTATGTACACTGCCTGCACACCTTACACGGGGTTGACCTGGTCTTGCCATTTTGGGCAAGAATGACATACTTGTGCAGGGAGCACCTTGCCGGGTCGGTGCTGGTAGAATATGATAACAATGACAAGCATGCCTCTGTATTGAATTTGTTAATTTCTCTTTGCTAGCTGCCGGTTGGCTTGCCTCGTTAGCTGTAGCGGTCTACACGGCCCTTACTGTGAGAAGGATTGTCAAAACTGAGATGATCCCAGCTGAGCTCATGACAAAACCTTCTCCTTTCTCGGTTACAGATCAGACTCGACGCGAATTCTCTTATGATTTTATACCTGTTAACATGTCAGTTAGCTGTTATTCTCCGAAAAGGCATTTTTCTTAAACTTTTCAAACCTATTACCTGTTTATGGCAAATGAGAAAGGTTCTGAGACCTTTTCTGAGAAAGCTTTAATAGGTATGGCCAGAATCTCGACATTCTCTTATGATTTTATACCTGTTAACATGTCAGTTAGGACTCAGAATTTACTTTAAATTCCCCCCCCCCCCCCCCCCCCCCCCCAAAAAAAAAAAAATGCCAGATCAGTCATCAAGAATTATCCGTATATTGATTAGACTGTCACCATGTGTGCAGGCACAAAGACCAGAAGTAGGGACTGCATTAAGTCATATATTATCTGAATAAAACGATCACCAAATGCCGATTAAGAGATCGAAAATGCTAAATAATTCTGTAATATTATAGTAGGGTGACAAAGATGCACAAAATAGATTTAACTATTATATCATTATTGTATTTAATCATCAACATTAATATTGTTATTATTTAAATGACAATCACCACCACCACCATCATTATTATTATCAATAAAACAGTGATTATGTTGTCATCACAGTCATCACTATCTCATCATAATTATTGTTGTTATATAACCTATTATTTATTATTTCAATTAATATTAAGCACAATAGTGTTATTTACTTTAATGGTAGGTTTAATTTCCTGATTTTTTTAATATAAATTTTTTTAAAATAAATTATAAATAGAAAGAAAGTCTATTGTGAAAGTTCGAAATATAGAAAAAACTGGAGTTGCGAACACCAGTTTTTTGAAAAAAGCCAAAAGGTCAATGTTGTCAACACCGGCCGTTTACTCTATTCTTTTTTCAATTCTTCTCCGCAACTTTTGGTTTGCTTTCGAATTTTTTATTAATAAAAATATTAATAATTTATTCATGAAATAGGTTATATTTAGATTTTTTTTTTGTAGCAACTTCGACTACGCTCGTCGGACTATAATTAGAATTTTTTAACGTCACAACCCATCGAGCTGTAGATATTTGAGTCTACTTCCATCATGTCGAGTTTGATTTGCGATCGAAGAAACAAGCGATTGAAAGTTGAGTCTGACGCAAACTCATGATAACAAGTTACTAATTAATACATAAGTTAAAGATGGAGTCAAATTTGAGATGCACATTCCTTCGACCGTAAATCAGACTCGACAGGGTGGAAGTAGACTCGGATATCTACAGCTTGATGACTTGCGACCTTAGAAAAAACTAATTATAGTCATGGCGAGCATAGACGAAGTTGCTTCAAAATTAAAAAAAAACTAATCATACTTAATATTTTTTGTAGTAATTTGGGCTACGTTCGTCGGAGCTTTAATTAATTTTTTAACATCGCAAGCCATCGAGCTATAGATATCTGAGTCTATTTTCATCACGTCGAGTTTAATTTGCGATCGGAGAAACGAGCGATTCAAAATTAAATCTGACACAAACATATGATAAAAATTATTAATTAAGACATAAGTAGAAGATGGTGTCAAATTTGAGATTTACATTCCTCCAACCGCAAATCAGACTCGACGAGATGAATTTAGGCTCGAATATCTATAGCTCGATGTTTTGTGACGTTAAAAAAATAATTGCACTCGACGGACGTAACCGAAATTGCTACAAAAATAGAAACAAATGCTAATCATACTTAATTTTTTTTGTAGCAACTTCTTGTACGCTCGTCGAAACTGTAATTAGTTTTTTATCGTCGCAAGCCATCGAGATATAGATATTCGAATCTACTTCCATCTTGTCAAGTCTGATTTGCGATCGGAGAAATGTGCATCTCAATTTGACACCATCTTCTACTTATGTCTTAATTAGTAAATTTTATCACGAGTTTGCGTCAAATTCAATTTTCAATCTCTCGTTTCTCTGATCACAAGTCAGACTCGACGCGATGAAAAGTAAACTCAAAGATCTACAACTCGATAGATTGAGACGATAAAAAGTCAATTACGATTTCGACGAGCAAAGTCGAAGTTGTTACAAAAAATTACCTAAATATAACCTAACTCGTGAATTAAATTATTAATACTTTTATTACTAAAAAATTCAATTCAAAAGCAGACACATGAAAAGGTAAACAAATCAAAAGACCGGTGTTGGCTTTTTCTAAAAAGCATGTGATCGCAACACCGGCCTTTTTTATTTTTCGAGCTTTTCAAATATTCTTTCTGTCTATTTATAATTAATTAATTTAATTTTATTATAAAAAAATCGGTTTAATTTCTCCTATACTATTTTTTTATCTATTGAACAACAATATTCAGCTACTATTCCTTATATATTTTTATTATATAAATAAAATTCATGTACGGTAACTTTTATTCATCAGACGTTAATAGTTTTTCAAATTGTCATTAGTTGAACATTTATTACCTTTTCGAATGTCTCTCAGTATGTACTATGTAGTAGTTGGTATAGAGCCCACAAGTTTGCCGTACGCTTTTTCTCCGCGTTGGGAGAGAGTCGAGAGATCTATCTCTCCACAAGCGAAGCGACCGAATTGAAATTGAACTTGAACTTTCACTAATTACCTTTCCACTCCCCCACTTCACACACTCCACACACATTAGCACTACTACTTACCAGTGAAGAGTGAACTGAGAACACTTGAACAAAAGGGCTGAAACTGAGCTCCAAATGAGGAAGGAAAGAATGGCAGCCGGAGTTGGAGCAGGAACCACCTACAGCATGGGACTGAACCTTCTCCTCCTGGTAGCAATGGTCGCCACCAACATTCTCTCTCTCTACCATCTCTCCTCTTCCCACCGCCTCTTCTCCACCCCGCCTTCTCTCCCTCTCCCCTCCACCACCTCCTCCGATCAAGTCCCAGAGCACCTCCTCCGCCAGCTCCACACTATCCGGGCCACCATTTCCCACCTCTCTCGCCTCCACTCTCACCCCTCCGACACCTCTTCTTTTTCTTCTGCTCCTCAACCGCCATCAGAGCTCGTTCTTCTCTCCCGCCTCTCCCCCATCTCCTCCGCGTGTGCTTCCCACCCCACTCTCCTTCGCCAGTACATGAACTACACTCCTTTCTCCCCTTGCCCCTCTTCCTCCACACTCGCTGAATCCCTTTTGCTCCGTGGTTGCCACCCCCTCCCTCGTCGACGATGTTTCTCTCTCCTCCCTACCTCCAACCCTGCCACCCTCTCCAAACTCCAAGATCCCAACCTTTTCTCTGTCAGATCTACGCTCGATCTCTCCATTCCTCAACTTCTCCGCCTCGCTCAAATATCCGGCGCTGCTCCGATCAACCTCGCCCTCGACGTCGCCGGAGGAAGCGCATCACTTGCCGCCGCGCTCCGTCGTGCTTCCAACACGACTGTCCTTACAACCACGCTCAATCTCGGCCATCCCTTCTCTCAGACAGCCGCATCGCGTGGTTTCATTCCTCTCCATTCTCCATTGCAAGCCCGGTTCCCGGTGCAGGACGGAGTGCTGGAGCTGGTACGGACTGGACACGCCGTAAACCGTTGGATACCGGTACCAGTGCTGGAGTTCATGGTGTACGATGTGGACCGAGTGTTGCGTCCTGGGGGATTACTCTGGATCGACCATTTTTTCTGTAAGGGTGTCGATATGGACTCGGTGTATAAGCCGATCGTGAGCCGATTGGGTTATCGGACAATTAAGTGGGCCGTTGGGGATAAAACCGATGCCGGAGGGGTAAAAAATCGAGAGGTGTATCTCACGGCTCTTCTCCAAAAACCTTTCGGAAAATGATTGCAATCACGGCCTGGATGCATTGCTTAGTGTGACTGTGTGGTTCAATTTTATGAACCTTTGTATTGTGTAATTTGGTTCTTTTCCGACGATGTAAATTTAGCTGACATCAGTCGTAACTGTGGATTTCGTCGTTTCGAGCAAATTACCAGAATATTTTGCCTTCGGATGTATACTTATTTATCTAATTGATATCACGTATTATTGTAGCATTTTTTAGGATCATATAATCTATATTAAAAAAATAAATATTAACTATCATGCTATGACTAGTGTCTCGTGCTATTTTTTCATACACTAACCTTTTTTTTGAAGTAATATGTAAATTTGCTCGGCTTTTCAAAGAAATAAAAAGTTGAAACTACTGCGAGATTGGAGCTAAGGACTTGAAGCGGTGGATGCCTTGTTATCAGTTGAAATTCTGATTTTTCAAAAACATGATACAGATAATGAGATAACACGATGTGTGTTAGTACCTCTCCAGTACTCGTATGCAGTGTTCGTACTCTCGTGTTATGAAAACAATTGTAAATAAATAATAATTTGTGGAAGAAGGAAAAGAGCTGGTAATTAATCACACCTGAGTTTTTGTTTGTTTTATGTCTTCGTAAATAATTATACAGTCCTTTGAGGTGGTTCAGTTTTACTTTCTGCATCATATAATACTGTCTTTTTAAGTATTTATACAATAATAATATATTAATTTAGTGACACGTAAAGGCAATATGATCGCTTTTTGCGTCTTCTTTCTTGCTTAAAGTACATATTAATTAATTAGATCAAGGATCAAATCAGATATAAGAGCATGTGAAGTCAAATCATGCCACAAATGTATTTCTATTGCTAGGATAATGAAATTGATTTAGTTGATTATAAGATCAGAAAATTGTTTTGCATTTTCAATTGTTAAGTGTTTGCACTACTACTGAACCAGATGCAAAGAAATATATATGAAATTCAAGTAGCAAAATGGAAAATAAAGATCTTGATTAAAAGTGAACCAAATACCAGCTATTGGTGCTGGTATCGATAGTGACATCTGCGGTTGTTGCTGGCAGGAATCATATCTGCTGTTATTCTAGGAGAAAAACAAGACCTGTTATTTCAAATTCGACAATCCGTATTCGATTTTGTAAATAAACTTTATAATGATGTGGACCCCGTGAATCACATCAGCATCGTCTGTTCCAATCGGACGGTCGGATCTGGAATAACATAATCCTGATCGTCTCCAAAATAACAGCAGACACAGACTCGTTGCTGGCAGGCTTGAGATGAAAAAAAATGCCAAGCAACAAGACAATGACATTAGATAAGCAAAGACAATGAATTAGATTTTTTTGGCTTATTACTAACTGTATAAAAATTGAAATCAAAATTAAAAAACATAATTATAATAAAATAAGAAGTCAGAAGAAATGACCAAGGCACATGGCAAAAAAGAATTATAGCCAGATCGTAGCATTTCTACATTCAAATAGGCATGCAACTGCATGGTGTGGGTATTTTAATGGTAACAATAAATGCAAGGAAACAAAAAAGAACAGTTGTATATCTCTGTTCAAATTTTGAAATCTCCATGTAGTCTTGATCAGTTATTACATGAATATACCAACAAATGCAGCCAAGTATCCAGCCAGCTGAAATTTCAAGGAAAAGATGTGTGAATGTTTTTGGCAGAAAATGTAAAATTACAACATAATTCTCTCTCAACTACAACAACAACAAAGCCTTTTGTCCCCAAACAAGTTGGGATAGGCCAGAAATGAAGCATGTATCGGGTTTCATCTCCATAAGATTAGATTAATTTTTACGTTAGCTGACTAGCTCGCCAAACCTATCACAACCCTCCTTTCTCTCTCAACTACATATACTGAAATTTCAAATATGAACTGAGGTAATGACTCAGGTCATTACTAATGAGATTAGTACATACATTAAAGAAACGTTTTTTTTGCTTAACAATCCATCAGTTTAGTTGAAATTGTACTCAATTTGCTTGCAGTTGTGAAACCAAGTTTACAAGACAGTTAAAATAGTGAGCTGGCTGATAAATTCTGGCATGGAACCTTCCCTAACAGTAAGATAAATAAAATAGTGTGAAATTGCATCAAAATATATGTAGAAATTATACAAAGAAAATTAAAAGCATATACTGAAAAATAATTTGCAAGAAAAACACCTGGCCTAAAATACCCTTCCCAGTTTGGCCTTCGATCACCAATCCAGCCGTTAGGCCAATCATAGCTAAGGTGCCATTAATTGCCTCACCTCGTCGTCTCCTCTGGAATTAATACATGCATTATATATACATTGCCACATTTTACACGGTACCAAATGGTAAAGGCGAAGTAATAATCTTTTATATGATGATTTGCTCTTAATACAGTGCAAAAGACCTGAAAAACAGTTTTATGGGATTTTTCCTTTGAATTTACAAGCTGAAATAAATAATGTGAGATTCTTCACTCAAGGGGCAAGCATATTTATTTAAAAAGGGAGTATTTGAAACATACAATGAATTTTTCTTTGGCCTTAATTTCTATCATCTGTTTCTCAGCCAATCGTTTCGCCTCAAGTGGGTCCACCATTATTATGTCATCCCCGGAGCTTCTCTTTCCTTGTGATGCCTAACCCATTTGTATTACAATTTCCCAAATCAGTTGAATAAAAATTTACTCAATATGGCATACTAGATCTGATACACTACAACAAAACACAAATCCATAGTGCCAGTTCTAGCAATCAGTTCCACTCCCAAGTACCGAAAAGATGCATTCATTTCTAAACATTCAAAAGGGTACATTTCTTACTTCAATTTCACAATTCCGTACTACATGTTATTATTGTGAGGTGAAAATTGAAACGTACAATAGTTGTGGCTGCAAAAGCTGACAACATTCTTTTCTTATTTCGCCTCAAGGACGAAAATGTTAGCCGTTGATTCTGTAACTGCAAGCTGTAAAACAAGAATCATAACTGAATTTATGAGAACTAGATTATTCCACAGTTTTGTGCCGAGCACAAGTATAGATAGTTATTGAGGTGACACACAGGTGCTTGTGAGTGCACTGATTAGTCGAATTGCAAATTCACAATAGCATGAAACCATGAAGCAATTTTAACAAGGATTTAGGATACTGCTCCCATTAACTTGCACAACCTGGTGAAACAGATAGGCTTACAAATATTCTGATAAACTTATTTACAAAAGATCAATACCAGCAAGCAATAACAAGACTGGTACTGAACCTGATTAGAACAGTACCAAGTTTAGGTACCAAAATTCATTACAGATATATGCTCTTTCAGAGACACTTGGGCAAATAGTAACTGTTCATACTGAGACAAAAATGCCTACCAGTATCAGTGGTAAGAAAATGGAGATGCCCACAAGGGAAGGCTGGCTAAGCCCACAATTGATCTGGGTCAATTGTTTCACTGACTAGTGGGACCATCTAGCTTAGGTAGGGACCACATAAGAACAATAACTGTACACTAATTATTTTTTCTTTTTCTTTTTTGAGGAAAACTGTACACTAATTCTACATTATTGATTTTTTTTTTCCAACAAGATAAACTTATGCATAAGGGAAGGCAATATAGCCAATAAAAACGAAGTAGAAGGCCAAGAAATTTTACTCAGAACCAACAATTAATGTAAAACTGCTTAATTAAAACTCTGCTAACCCAAATTAGCCTGATTGAGGTGCTTTTGGTTTCAAATTTTGAACCTGGTGTATGCGGAGAGCAAAAGGAACTGAGCCTTGCACCGTGAGAAACCATAGAAATGAATTAAGAAACAAAAAAGGATAAATAGAAGGTACCCGAGCATGGAAGGAGAGTAGCATAAGAAAGAAGCCATCTTATATTTTGTTTATATTTGTTTTCTTTTTCTAATTCCTACCTGATAATTGTGTTTTGTTATTTCTGGGTGGGTGGTACCGTGGTAGTCCTTACCAAAATATCACGTCGTCGAACTCAAGGCTCCAGGAGCAGGGAACTGCGCAGCAGACCAGGATCGTCGGTTTGCATCAAAATTCGTACTTTCTCAAATTTATAATACTTAGCTCTTATATATTAAATTAGAACCGTTTGTTACTTACAATGTAGAAATATGAGCCGTTTCTTACTACTGTGCTGGGCCCAGGAGTAGTCTAAGTGATTTTTATGAAATAATCATTGGTCTGGATAGACTGTCCGAGTTAAATATCACTCCTCGACTAAATTTTTATTTTTTATTTTTCCTCTACTTAATATTTTTATTTTATTTAACAAACTTAATTTCTTGCCCTTCAATTCTTAGTATGATGCATAATACTGCAAATTTTATAGCCTATGCATCATACTAAAAATTGTTCTCTTCTATTTTAAATTCTGACGTGGCTTCATAATTGGCTGAAGTTGATATGTCTTTCAATGCTCTCTCTTCTATAATTGACTGATGTGACAATTAAAAACTCTAATTATAGTTTCAGAAATGTAGAGTTTAAAAACTAACATTTTCTAAACTGATGTGACAATTATTTAGAAACTCTAAGAGTTTTAGGGATGAAGATGCTCTAATGCGGAAGGGCTCTGTGTAGCGTATACGCCGGATGCGGCCGCTTATGCGAATATTTATGTGGGTCAAATTTATATTTTTGGTCATTTATTACGTATTTTAAATCATTATATATATTAAATAGTTATGACTGTAATCAGGGGCGAATGCAGTAAAAATCGGGGGCAGTCGCCCGTGCATTTTTTTTTTGCAAAATATACTTTGTATGTTTATATAAGTTGTCAATTTTTTTAAAATATGCTTATAGTTTGATTTTTTTTAAATATGTTTCATTTTGTTTTTCTGAAAAAAGTTATAGATCTTGCCTCCTGACGAAAATTCTGAATTCATTCCTGACCATAACAAAAAAACGTATCAATGAATTGGTAAGTGCACTTGCGCGTAACCCAATAGTCTCGACATCAACTCTTCTGCTTGTCGAAATCCTGCTCTCTTCGATTTGGGTCGTTCAGACTTCATCTGACGGTTTTTCTGAATCAAATTCTAGCCGTCTGTGACGATCGATCATTTCACAACGGTCGATCGAGATGAGCATGACCCTTCGTTGGCGAGACGAGTAGCGAATTCTGAGCCACTGCTCTCAGGTTTGATTCTCGTAGTGCTGTTGAATATTTAGGAGTGTTTTTGGGCGTGCAGGGATCCTTTGTTGCATATCTAGCGTTATCATGCGGCCAATATGCGGTTTTGTACCATATCTCTCCTCTTTATTAAGCATCTTGGATGACAAAACACTCAAGGGTCCTGATTTAATGGTTTTTCGGCGGACAGTATAAGAGCCATCCAATAAAATTCCATCTGCAGTGCTTCTCAAGCAAATTTCAAACTTCAACACAACCGTTCTCAGGAATTCGCCACAGAAAATCCCATTAAACTTGTGATTAAAGTAAAAATTCGCTGGAAATAATGTAAGCTAGTAGACTATAGAGTGTTGAAACTTGAGAAGTTGATAACGTACTATTTTTTATTTTTTCTGAACTCAAAGCGATAAATTTTTTAAGTCATGCAATTTAGCTTGTGCGTACTTTGCATTTCACACCAAAATCATCTGCAACTCATTATAAATCTTTAGCAAATAAATTCACAATAATATTTTTTAGAAAATGATGAATTATTTTAGTATCGATTAGAATTCATTTTTTATATTACAATAAGAAATTAGAGAAAATTAAATAAAATATATATAACAACTCTTAATGATATAATCATGTTTTGATTAAGTCATTATTGAATTTATAATAGACTCGTTAAGCACAATATAAACCAAAAAAAATAAAACAAAAAGGTGCATTAGACATATCTTATACACAACATTCCAAATATTAAAAAAATAATGAAGTGTTTTGATTTATCAAATGTTGAAATAACTAGCACCTTTACAATATCACTAGTTTAATATTGCTTATTATTGATCTTAGTAAGAGAAAAACACATCTGCATCTTGAATTACCATTTTCACAATGGTAGTGACATCTTTAGGTTTTGAGAAACCCAAGTTTAGTTCATAAATTTTGAATGCTTTAGTTGAGTTATTTCCTCCTCTTTATTTTTAGCAGCATTACTTGTAACATCATTTTATTTATGCTTTCTTGTAGTGGTTTTAAAGCATTTATTGACTAAGCCAACTTGATTGTCACCAACTTTACTAGTTTTTTAAACTTTAGTGTTTGTCTTAAATTATTTTGATATTGATGCATAAAAATATCACGAGGTGAATGTCAAATTATCATTCGAAAATACCACTTGTGGTTATGCAATTTTAAGAAAACTTAATAACGTACTATTTGTTTATTTTATTTTTCTAAACTCCAAGCGAAACAAAGTTTTAAGTCATGCAATTTAGCTTGTGCTTTGCATTTCACATCAAAACCGTTTGCAATTCATCATATATCTTTAGCAAATAACTTTACCAAAATAATTTTAAAATAATGATGAATTATGTTTTAATAATTTTAAAATAACTCCAGGGTGCTTGGAGTTGATTTGTTGAGGTTTGAGGATTCAAATGTCTGTACAAATTATTAACTATCTACTGTTCTGAAATCTTTAATGGTATGTACAAAAATCAATTTTGCTTATAATTCTGATATGTTCATGTTTGCATTATGCATATCTCTCTGATATGTTTAGTTTTTTAATTTCAGAAGATTAATTATGCCAACTTGCTTGGGACAAAAGCTTTGTTGTTGTTGTTATACTTATGCATACAATATTTCAAAGGAAGTTTCATTTTTTCCCCTAATTTAGTTGTATGCATAGTTGAATATGGCATGCATCCGTATATTTTATAAAGGATTTAAAATTTTTAAAGTGACAATGAGCAACCATATGAATAGAAAATAAAAGCATGTTTAACCATTTCACTAGCTGCACAAGTTTGTTGAACTAACCATGACGATTGCTCTTTGATGCCCTTTGCTTTTTTTAATACCTTACCAGCAAAATTATCTTGTAATCTATTCAGAATATTTAAAATTTGAATTTTGTTTTGTTGTTTTAGTTGCAGGTGATTTTAGTTTTGAAATCATTGCTAGTAGGAATTTTGTGTCCAGATTTTACATATTGCTATTATTTAGTATGTTTCTCATTGGAATTTTGAGAATATATGTTAGCCTTTGAACTATTTAGCATTTGGTATTTGGCATCAATGAACTGTGTACTTGTGTGAGCTTCTAATGGCATTAGATAAATTTGTATATGTTGTTTGAAGTTTGAGAATTAGTGCATGTGATTTACATCTAGCATGTCATTGGCGTTATCAGTTTTAATATGTTTTAATGTGACAAAATGAAAGTTAATGATGTTATCGTTTTTATATTTTATTATTCTCTTTTTAGTTTTTTATTTACTAAACTAAAAAAGAGGAGAGGAGCCGATTAGCCAAACCCTCCATTCCTAAAATTTACATCCGGTAGGGTATCTAATAAGTATTTCTCTTACGGATATGGGATATCCCACCGGAAACGAACGGCAAATTCACATCTGATTGAGTATCGTTTAATAATTCAAATTAAATCGAAATTTATGACCCACCGGATATGGATTCATCCCTGGCCCGGTCAAAGGTTATTATATCAGACCAAAATTGATAAAGGTGGAGACTAGAGAAAGATATCTTTTCAGAGAATCGATTCTCTGATGAGCGATCAGTTTGTTAGACGATCGGAACTAGTGCCAAACGCTAGGTGCCTTTTCTTTTCTATTTAGCCTTTTGAGAACTGTCGTCTGGATTGATGCAGTAAGTTTTGGTGCAATCATCAGGTTCTCAGTAATTAGTTCGTCTGATCAAATATTTTGTTTGCTTTTTCAACAGTATCGTTGGTGCGATGTTTTAATACTTAATAGTCTTGCTAATTTTAGTTGATTTTCTTCCCCGATAAGTCCCGTTGTACTTATTTTGATAATAATACGATTGATGAATTCAACACTGTATCCTGAATTGTTTTAGAACCTAAAAGGTAGAAAGTAAGATGTTGTTGGCCTAGAAATTTAGCTTTGGTGTAGGCGAACTATTTTGATACCTTTCCCCTTCTTTAACTTGGGTATAATTAGTTTGCCTTTTTCAATTCAACTCTTCTAAATTTGTAATTCCATTTTACAGAAGTTTCTATTATAAATTTTTGTTTTCATGCTAATACTGTTTTTCCGGTTTGAACAGGAAATAAAGAAGTCTAGAAAAGAAAGATACAAACTCTTCAAAATTCATATACAATGAGTGATGGCATAGCAGATAAAGTAATGGCCTTAGGTCAACGACTGAAAATAAGTGGGGCTGAGGTAGGCCGCAAGGTCACGTCGAGGATGTCTTCCATGGGTGTCAGAATGCACGAGTTCTTGCAAGGTCCGAATGAAGCAGATCAGATAGTTGAAAATGCCACATCAGCTGACCTCGAAAGCCCTAATTGGTCGGAAAACCTTGAGATCTGTGACCGAATCAATACTGGCCTCATTAATGGAGCCGAAATAATTCGTGCGATTAAGAAGAGAATTATGATGAGGCAACAGCCTAGGGTTCAGTATCTGGCACTGGTACTACTTGAGGCGTGCGTGAAGAACTGTGAGAGTGGTTTTGTGGATGTGGCTGCTGAGCGCGTACTGGATGAGATGGTGCGAGTTGTTGACGACCCAGAAACTGTTGTTAGTGTGAGGGACAAGGTTTTGGTTCTGATGGAGGCATGGGGCGAGACCGTGGAGGAGTTGGGCTCCCTGCCAGTGTATGAAGTGACATACAAGGTACCGTAATACGTCCTAAATCCTAATTCATTTATTTCGTATAAATATTATGTCAAAAGTCAGTTTTTACTCCATATGAAGGATTACTTAATTTCTGTGCTGATGGTTTATGGGTGGTCCTCAGTTTTACCAGTTACATTTTTTATGGTGTTTAACTGCATAAAGGAGGCTTAATTTCACTGTCACCTGGTTGTGCGTTAATTCACGTTTTCATTTACTGGAAAACACCACTCCTACAGTCCCACTTTAAGATTGTGCTAGCGTATTGCATTAGCAACTTAGCATATTGCATATCAGGTCAAATTTTCATTTCGAGGCCCAAAATTTAGGCCTCTCAATAGATTCTAGATATCAAATTCTTGTGGAATATGAGATTTGTACTATTTTTAGATTTTGAAAGATGGTCATATTTGGTAAGAAAGTTTTTAATTTTTTTGTTAATTTTAAGGTCTATAAAATGCCATCTTTGAAAAAAAGTAGTTAGAAAATTCTAAAAATAATAAATTTTCCTATTCTACAAGATTTTGATATGTACATGTTGGGAGGGCTAGATTGACCGTTGGCATGAAAATTAAAAAATTTGACCCGTTAACATATCTTGCGATATGCTAATGTTAGTATGTTAGCACAACTCCTTACTTTAAATATAGATTTAAAAGTTCAAAAGTATTTTGTGAACTTACAGGTGATTATGAAGGTTTTATAATTACCCAATCACACAGTCATTGTAATTGTACATGCTGACATACTGGCCATAACCGCCAGCGCCAGTGGCTCAAGTATCTGGCGCGGCATCCGCGTCACTGGCACCTACGTTTGTACCGCCGACCGTTCGCGTGATCGATGTGCTGGTGGCAACAAAAACAATCCGGTCGTCAGCATGTACGCCGCTGGAATCGCGGTCATGTTCCTGCTGTTCGGAGCCACGGGCGGCGGCGGTGCGTTGTTGGAAGAAAAGGAAAACCAAACGCTCGATCGGCTGCTGACTACAGGGCTGTCGATGGATCAACTGTTGCTCGGCAAATGGTTCTACTTGACAGCATTGGGCGTCGTGCAAACGTCGGTCATGTTCTTGTGGGGGCAATTGGTGTTTGGGATCGACTTGTTCAATCACTTGGACGGATTCTTAATCATGACGATCGTCACTGCCGGGGCTGCCGCAGCGTTTGGATTGTTGTTAGCAACACTGTGCCACACGCGAGGGCAACTCAATGGATTGTCAGTGATCGTGGTCTTAACGATGAGCGCGCTCGGTGGCTCAATGGTACCAAGGTATGTGATGAGCCAGTCGTTGCGTGACGCAGGGCTATGGACGTTCAATGCCTGGGCACTGGACGGTTACGACAAAGTGTTTTGGCGCGAGCTACCGGCGATTGAGTTGTGGCCACAGATGAGTGTGTTGATGTTAAGCGGCACCGCCTTCCTGATCACGGCACGGCTGTTAGCGATCCGCTGGGAAACCGAGTAACCAATGTCCCTAGGATTCTCGCCGTTGGTCACTCGTCTCGATCTTTGGCCTAGAGTTTTCCAAACGCTAGTGCATCGTGGTGACGTCGAGCATGGGCAACATCACTGACATCACGATACCAGCGACAAGCACACCCATGAACATGATGATAACCGGTTCGAGGGCGGCGACGAGTCGCTTGATGCGGCGCGAGGCATCTTCTTCGTAAAATAGTCCGACGTCCTTCTAGCACGTCAGCAACTTTACCGGTCTTCTCCGCCGTGGCCATCAATTGTGCCGCTTCGGGTGGCAGAAAGTCCGCTGCTTTCATCGCTTCGCTGGCGCGCTCGCCTTGCAACAGGTTCTGGGTCACGTTGTCGAGCAGCTCTCGCCAATACGGGTCCGAAGTCGCTTGGCGCGCCAGCTTTACCGCTTCGAGCAAGGCGACACCGCCACCAACCATGCTGGCGATCGCGCGAAAGATTCGACCTGTCATCAGCGGACGATAAGCATCACGAATGATTGGCCCGTACATCAAAATCGCGCGAAACGGGCCAGTAACAACTGGGTGTCTGCGGAATGTGACAGCAGCGGCAACCGTGGCAACCGTTCCACCGATGATCCAAGGCCAGTACGCGCGGCACGTCAACCCGATCCATAACAGCGTTTGGGTTGACGCAGGAACCGGTTTGCCGAGCGACGCGAATACTTTTGCAAACTGAGGAATCACCCCCAGCATCATCGCCATCAATACGAGCAGCGAGGCCGAGACCAAAATCGCTGGATAAATCAGTGCGCTTACTACAGTTGCACGAAGCTGAATTTCGGCGCGCAGCATCTCCGTGATTCGTTTAAGCGTTTGTGGCAAGTTGCCAGAAGATTCGGCAGCCGCCAGCATCGGCGAAACGTTTGTCGGAAAGCCGTCGCCGTGAATGGAGATTGCAACCGACAACGAACGTCCCTCGGTCAGTGAGACGTGGATGCGCGATAACTGATCGGCCAGTCGAACATGTTTGCAATGCCGCGCGACGGTATCGACCGCTTCTGCAATATCAACGCCATTCTGATTCATGACGGCCAATTGATTGATCGCCAACAGCAGCGTTCCCAAGGGCAATTGCCGACCCGATTTTGTTTCCGGTTGGGATGAGGGTTCCGATCGTTCGTGATCCGCTGCAAACGAGTAGCTTGAAGACGCGAATCGGGATCGTTGGGCGAGTTGGAGTGACATAGCGGTTTAACCAACTGCCAATCGCGTGACTTCATCAATGCTGGTGATGCCTTGTTCGGCCAGTCGCAAGGCTTCGTGAACCAAGGTCCGACCGCCGACGCTGCGATGGTGACATCGTAACGCTTCGAGGTCTGCCGAACGACTGATCAACGATCGCATCGTCGGGTCGATCTCCAACAATTCATACACACCGCTGCGTCCGCGATAGCCGCTTTCAAAACAGTTCGGGCAACCGATTCCACGGCTGAATTGTCTGCGCGTATCGCCTTGATATTCGAGTTCACGCAAGAGTGTTGCCGGTGGATAAAACGGCTCGCGACAAACTTTTGCAGACCGCCCGCACCAAACGTTGTGCGACCACTCCGACAACGGCAGCAGCGATCTTGAACGGTTCTACACCCATATCGACCAACCGCGTGACGGCTGAGACGCTGTCGTTGGTGTGCAAGGTGCTAAGCACGAGGTGTCCGGTCAAGGCGGCTTGAATCGCAGTCTCTGCTGTTTCACGATCACGGATTTCACCGACCATGATCACATCGGGGTCCTGACGCAAAATGCTGCGCAGCGCCGCAGCAAATCCAAGCCCGTTGTCGCTGGAGACTTGGACTTGATTGATCATCGGCAATTGATATTCAACCGGGTCTTCGACCGTTACAATGTTTCGCTCCACCCCTTTGACAAGCTCGATCGCTGAATACAACGTCGTGGTCTTGCCGCTACCCGTAGGTCCAGTCACTAGTACCAATCCGTGAGGACGAGTCAACATCCGGCGGAATGTCGTCAGCGAGTCGGCGGGGAAACCTAGCGAAGCGAGGTCAAAGGTAACGTTTTGTTTATC
>CAXKVX010003756.1:0-19671 GCA_964058865.1 Eleocharis quinqueflora
AATTTCAGGGATCAATCCTAGAGAATTCACCCACTAGGCAGGGCTCCCCACGCAATTCAGTCAATTATAGCAAGAATCAACTAACAAATTTCCTCAAATAGCAAATATATTTTCAATACCTTCTCCCGCTCGAAATTCAAAACAAATGCAAGACTCAATCAACGAAAATTTTAAAAACAAACAAAAACCTCGCGATAGGTGGTTCCATCCGGCTCAACGATCCATCCCGCCTCGTTGCACAGTGCTTTCAACACCTCGTTGTTGTCACAGTGCTTGGGAAGGTTGTAGTTGCCGTACATCCTGAGCCCGGAGTATATCTTCGCCGCGATTGCTCGCCTCCGGCGTTCCCTCCGCCTATTGTTCTCCCTCTCCCGCCAAGTGGGGACACGTGTCCCTGACGTCATCTTCCCCCGGGAACAGCGCTCAGCTCCTCCGTACGGATCCGATCTGAGCTTCTCTCTGAAGCGAGGTTGGATCTGCTTCTATGCACGAGCTAGAGAGAGAGGGGGTGGGAGAGGTGTTTTTCTCTTTTCTTTATGCGATTATTATAAATTTATTTTAAAGAGAGAGAATCAGAGAAGGGTTGGTTTTAGACAAGGACAAGGACTGGTCTAAGTCCAATATAAAAAAAGGTACCACTTGATTGGGATTAGAGAGTGCTGTGGTGGCATTTAAACAGAGTGTTTTTCGAAATACCCTTCAAGATGAAGAATATTTCAACAGAAACCCGCATGACATGAGAATTTTCTTGGGTTGTGTAAGGGTAGAATGGTAATTGACAGATGAGTTACTGCAGTTGAGAAAGACTTGACTTGAGCATCATTGCTAGTCGGATTTGTATCAAAAGTAAAAGCTCTGCATGAACCTACACCATACCCTTCTTGAAGGCCGTAGAAGAAAAAATGATACAATCAGTGAGATGGTTCATGAAGTACTACTGACACACCCGATCTAGTCTTTAACTTGATACCAAACAGTGAAGAGGGAATACGCGAGTTTCGATAAGGTGTGCGTCGGAGACAGAGAGGAAAGAAAGGAGGTAGCGTGGGGACCACATGAGGCTATGGACATTTGTCAGTTGCTGACAGAATATAATAATTATTGTGACCAGGACCGGACCGATCAATGAAACGCAACCGGTTTGGTTCGTGGATTCTCCGGTCTAGTCGTCGAACCATCTTGGCGGGAACCACGTGAACAGAAGTCGTGGGAATTTTTCATCGAGTCAAAGATCGAAAAATTTCAATCGAACTAAAGGATCCTAAAAATTTTAGAGAGAATCAAAGAGCATTTACTTATGCCTATGCTAAGATTCGTTTTTTTTTATTATCAGATTTTTTTACAGAAGATTTAGTAGTTGTGGAGCATACACACAGAGACACAAATAATAGTTGAGTTCTTGATTAACTGTTTAAAAATATCATGTTAATAGTAATAAAAAATTAGTAAATAATATTATAAATAAATAATAGTAATAATAGTAATTATTAATATTTATGATTGTAATAATAATGATAATGTTAATAAAATTATTGCTGAATATTATTAATAAAATATGTTAATAATAAAAGTTACAGAAATAAATGCAAAATTAATAATAGAAGTTAAAGACACAAATATAAAATTAATATAAAATAATGGTGATTATAATAATAATGATAATATTAATACATTTATTAATAATTATTAAAAACCAAATTAATAGTAATAATAAAAAATAATAAGAAATTTAGAACTTTATTAATAGTTATTGAAAACAAATAAATAGTAATAATATTGAAAATATAGTAAGAGGTTTAGTACATATACAAGTAGAATATAAGTCTCGAACTTTATGAGAAATACAAGATGATCTAGTGGCATGAGGATTTGGTTAGAGACGCTCGGGTTGAGAGAGGACATGGGTTTGGATCCCCTGTTGGATCATTTTTCATTTACCTTACGGGCGCAAGTAATGCTTGCGCCCCTAACAATATTTCATTTTTCTTTGACTTTTGCAGTTTGCACGAGGTTTTGCAAGTGAGGGGCCCAATTGTCCCTTACAACTTAAGAGCGCAAGTATTATTTTCACCCCTGATGTGTACAATTTTGCTTTTTCGTCCAGAGAGCTAGCACATTTGAGTAATCTAGAGGCACAAGTAATACTTGCGCCCCTATATCTTTGAATAATATATACCAACAGGCTTCCTTCTCTTCTCTCCAAACATAACCCTCTTCTTATCCCTTCTTCCCAAAAAAATCTCTTCCCTTTCCACAAACCCTAAAACAAATTTTCACATTTCTCTTCTGAAACCTCACCCACACAATATTTATTGTTAGTTTTTACACCGGGTGATCTATCCACAACGGTCCACATGGTGTTCATTACTCTAAAAAGCTACTGTTAGTTTTACGGTGCATGACGACATAACACTGGGTGAATTGGAGATTGAGTTCTATCGGTGGGAGGGAATTTCGAGTTCAACACATGGTTTAGAGATATCAGCGATGTTCAATGCCGGATTACAACTCACTATGCCAGTAATGTTCTATACCGAGTTACAACTTTTGAGTAACGATACTTTGAGACTTATGGTCAACCATTCAGTCCAATCGAGTACTTTTGCAATGATAAAATTGTACGTAGAGCCGAAAGCTCTTCGAAATACAACAAATCAAGGTTGTGTGAGTGGTAGTCGAGCTCATGAAACCCTAAATCATAGTTGTGCAAGTGGTAGTCGAGCTCATGAAACCCTAAACCATGGTTGTGCGAATGGTAGTTGAGCTCATGAAAACCCAAACCAATATGTTGAGACAATAGCTAATAGAATGCTTGATGCATCGTTTCGTACCAATTGTTATGAACCAAATGCAACTTTAAATAGAAATCAATCGGTCCCAGAAGAAGAAGAAGAATCTACTAATACTTGGACCGAGAAAGGAAATATTGATATTGTAGGTATGGAAGCACCAAATGTTACTCAAGAAGGACAAGGACAAGGGCCAAGCGAGATCATGATTGTAAATGATTCACCTCATGCGTGCGATGACGTAGTTGTGACCTCGGAACAAGCTCAAGAACATGAACAAGTTGATCTAAATGAAAACGCGTCTCAAGAAGAAGGTGCTACATCAATGGAGAAAACCGAGTATCAACCGCCTCAAGACTTAAGGGAAGTAACCGCTCATCCTTTAATAAACGTAATTGGTAACCCTATGGATGGTGTTAGAACTAGGTCCAACTTGAACCAAATGATTGCTCATTGTGCGTTCGTATCTAAAATTGAACCAACAAACCTAGAACAAACTTGTAAAGATGCCGATTGGATTTGTGCCATGTAAGAAGAATTGAACCAATTTGAACGGAACAAAGTGTGGGAACTTGTACCAAAACTCAAGAATAGAGGGATAATTGGAACGAAATGGGTGTTTCGAAATAAAAAGGATGAAGAAGGTAATGTAGTTCGTAACAAAGCTAGGTTAGTAGCTCATGATTTTAGACAAAAAGAAGGTTTAGATTACAAAGAAACATTTGCACCCGTTGCTAGACTTGAATCTATTAGAATGCTCTTGGCATATGCCTCTTGCAAAGGCTTTACTCTATTCCAAATGGATGTCAAGAGTGCATTTTTGAACGGGTACATACAAGAAGAGGTATATGTACATCAACCACCAGGTTTTGTTGATCCAAATTTTTTCCGATCATGTATATAAACTTGACAAAGCCCTTTACGGTCTAAAACAAGCTCTTCGAGCTTGGTATGGTAGACTTAGCTCCTTCTTAGTAGAAAATAACTTTATAAAAGGGAAAAATGACACCACATTGTTCACCAAAAAGAATGAAAATGATTTATTGTTGGTACAAATATACGTAGATAATATCATTTTTTGTTCAACTAATGAGGCACTTGCCGAGGATTTTGCTTCTTAGGATTGAAGTTCTTTGGTACAAATATCTTTGATGAGCAGTGAATTTGAAATGAGCATGATGGGCAAATTGAAGTTTTTCTTAGGATTGCAAATCAAGCAACAACCCGATGACATATTTCTAAATCAAGCAAAATATGCCAAGGAATTGGTGAAGAAATTCGGATTGGACGATAGCAAGGTGAGCAAGACACCGATGGCGACAAACATCAATCTTGATGCGGAAGAAAGCGGGATTCCAGTGGACATCTCTCAATACTGCGCTATGATAGGTAGTCTACTTTATTTAATAGCAAGTAGGCCCGACATTATGTTTTCGGTTTGTCTTTGCGCTCGTTTTCAAGCAAATCCTAAAGAGTCACACATGAAATCCATAAAAAGAATTCTCAAGTATATCAAAGGTACTGTGAATTTAGGTCTATGGTATGGTCGCCAATCAGAACTTGATCTAGTAGGGTATACGGACGCCGACTTCGCCGGAGATAGAATGGATAGAAAAAGCACAAGTGGAACTTGCCAATTCCTAGGTGGTTCCCTTGTGTTATGGTCAAGTAGAAAACAAACATCGGTAGCCCTATCAACCTCCGAGGCCGAATACGTAGCCGTCGGGAGTTGTTGCACTTAATTATTATGGATGATACATACCTTGAACGATTACGATTTACGCTTCCGCAAAATCCCAATAATGTGTGACAACACAAGCGCAATATTAATCTCAAAGAATCCGGTATTTCACTCTCGTACGAAACATATAGAGATTAGGCATCATTTCATTCGAGACCATATTGAAAAAGGTGACATCGAATTGTCGTACATTGACACCAAAAATCAAATTGCCGACATTTTCACAAAACTACTTCAAACCCCACTACATTGTGAATTACATTTTAAACTCGGGATGCTTGCACTTAACTAGCACAAAATCAATCCTTCAAAGGTCTCAAACAAACTCTATTAGCAATGCATTGTAAACATTAAGTTTTTGTCAGTTTTCAGAACAAACCGTTAAATAACGGTTACAAACTGTTATAACGATCTGTGAAACTCAAAGTCTTCAGAGAAGTAAATCGAAGTCCAGCAAGAAGTGTTATGTAACGGTAACGAACAGTTATAACGCTTAGTGAAAATGTCCAAAAGTTCATTGCAAAATCATGATCAAGCAAATTGTCACATCTCCAGAAACAACCGTTATATAACTGTTCACAAGCGTTATAACGGTTGTTCACAATTGTCAAGTCCTGTCGAAATTTTCCTGTCTTTCCAGATCCATCCGTTATATAACGCTTACTAAGTGTTATAACGGTTAAAACCCAGCTCAAAACTGCCAAATTTTCTTGCCTTTCCAGATCCATCCGTTATATAACGCTTACTAAGCCTTATAACGATTAAAGCCCAACTCAAAACAGCCAAATTTTCCTGCCTTTCCAGATCCATCCGTTATATAACGCTTACTAAGCGTTATAACGATTAAAGCCCAGCTCAAAACAGCCAAATTTTCCTGCCTTTCCAGATCCATCCGTTATATAACGCTTACCAAGCGTTATAACGGATAATTCAACAACATCTGCAAAATTTCAAAATCATACCTAACTGTTATAACGGTTCGGAAAAATCACAGGCGTCTCTTTATCTGCCGAACCCTTCTTCTTCTCTCCCACTTCACACCATTTCGACCATTGCTCTTCTTCTTCAAAAAAACCCCCAATACTCTACTACAAAATACTCTTTCCTCTCTCATTCTTTCCCCAAATCCTTCAAGATCTAATATCTCCCATCTCTTCTCTTCCCTTTCCACTCACTTTTCCTCATCTATCCCATCTCCTTCCCTCTAATCTCTGATTTAGGGTTTCATTGCTCAAACTTCACCAACACCTCATGGCATCTCACGAAGGAGCAAGCAGTAAGGGAAAGAATCGCAAGATGATTGCTTACAAGCGCAGCCGTGATGGATCTAGTGTCGGTCAAACCTTGGCTTCCAACCCGCCCATCGCCAATATCAACATCTCACGAGATAACTCTTATCTGTTTCGAGATGATGATGCCTTTGCAAAATTCAAGGCTTTGGCCAAAAGGCCGAGTTTTTCATGTTTCTACTTTGTCATTTTGGGGAGAATTGAAAGGGGCTTTGAACATGAAAAGATTCAAGAGTATACCAATAAGTGGGGAATGAGGGCTCTAATCGAGTGTAATGAACCATACAATGAAATATTGGTTCAAGCCTTTTATGTCAATCTTAAGATCACCAAGGAACCGTTTGGGTAGACCTATGTATATGGAAAAGAAATTGTCATAAACTTGTCTTCATTAGCCAAATGGCTCAATCTCCTAACGATGGTGAGGAGGATTACCTAAACCGTGGTTGGCCAACTGAACCCGAAGAGACTCATGACCAATATCTAGAATGGTTTCGTGTTTCCCATCTTACCCTTGGTAAAAGACCTTTCTACTCAACCAAGTTGCTGGCCCTTCATCGCCTTGCATACATGTTTCTACACCATATTGTAACTCCAAAGGGCGGGGTCAAAACCAATATTGAGTAAAATGGAATATTCTACCTTCGTCAATTACTTGAGGGAACCCGAGTGTTTAACATACCTTTTGTGATAATCAAACACATGATCACCGCATGCAAAGACATCCAACGTATTCTACCCTATGGTAACCTAATCCATAAAATTCTCAAGGCCAATGAGGTAGCATTTCCGGACAATCTAGACCTAACCGAACCAATAAATTTGTGGAATAAATTGGATGCTCATGGATGGGTAAGAACTTACCTTGATTTGGGAAACAATCGCATTCTCGGGACCGAGAAACAAGTTTTTCATCCGAGACCCGAAGACAAAAATACTTGGCTCAATCTTCCGAATGCTAGGGTTAATCAATACCGTGACCCGAATAACCCTAAGTTGGTCCATCTTTTTCTTGGCTTTAATTGGTATAGAGTGCATGGACATCATATAAAGAGGGAGGGAGGAAAGAATACTATTAATTAGCACTACTTTTTCCCCGGTTGACAAGAAAGACCCCATACAACACTGTAATTTATATTGAAAATTCTCAATTATAGGCCTTGTATTTTGTTTTCCTCGAATGCACTGGCGCTCCCAAGTAGTGCATTGGCCATTGATGGGTCTTGCACCCAAATATATCAACTAGTTATGATGCAAAGCTCTCATCTACAATAATTGAGTACATTTCACATTCATTATAATTAACCTTCATACCTGCAATTGCTTCAAAAGCAAAAAAAGCCCATTTCAGAACTTGCACCATCTCTGGATCAACTTGTGAAGCAATATTGTATCATATGCTGATATGCATAATGAATGTTAGTGATAGATTGTCCATTATCAACTTTTGGACCTAAACATTTAAGCAGATCCTGTGCTTTTGCCTTTTTAATCATTTGGTTAAGAATATATGTCGCCGGACTAAATAGCAAAGGAGACATTGGGTATTCTTGCTTCAAGCCTCTCTTAACCTCAAAATAATCAGAAATTTGATCATTTATATTCACACAAGCAAATCCTTTATAAAATAATTTTAGTAGCCACTGAACCAGTTTCTCAGGGAATCATCTCTGTAGCATCATGTCAAACATAAATTGTCAATATACTTTATTTTAGGCCTTCTCAAGGTCTATTTTGAATATCACCCCTTTTGATTATTTATTTTAGTTGAATGTAAGATTTTTGAGACACATATCACACTATCAAGGATGGATCTCCCTTTCAGAAATACTAATTGGGTTTGATCAAGCATTTGGTTTATAACTGGTTCTAGTCAGTTTGTAAGTACCTTGGTGATTAACTTGTACAAGCAATTCACAAGTGAGATTGGCCTAAATTATTTAATTGTGAATGCATCTAGAGTCTTAGGAATCAAACATATCATAGACATGTTGATCTTAGAAACAAAATTTTTATCATAGAATTGGTCAACACATCCTCACTATGTTCCTCTTAATCAAATGTCAATACTTTTGATAAAAACAAAATGACATACCATCAGGACCTAAAGATTTATCTCCATCTGATGAAAATAATGTTGTATTGATCTATTCCTCACTGAAAGGAGCAATCGGTGAGTAATAAATCTATGAGGGGACCTTAATCTTCATCCTCCCAAAAGATGTGCTCTAACTTCGCCATTGAAATGCTTGAAACACCAAATAAGTTCTTGTAAAACTCAACAATATGAGCTTCAATGAGCATCTTATTTGTATAGTTAATACATTTAACTACATCTATACTTTGTTATGTAATCATAAATGAGAAGTACATATTACAACAAGTCTTCGACGATCTATATCAGACTGGATCAACTCTATAGTTTTAACTAGAGAGAGAACTAAAACTAGAAATGATGAGGCAAAAATATTATAAAGGGTCCAAGTATGGGCCGCAATATATGTAATAACCGAACGCCCCCCTAAAAGTTTTACAAAGAGCCGGGGCGAGATTATTTATTGCGCCTCTAATGTCCCATCATTATTTTAATTGTTTTCCTCACTCTTTGCACATTTTTGAGGCCCACTGTTGGGCAGAAATCGTATTTCATTAGAGCGCTATTAACAGTAGCGCCTATTGAGATTTGACATTTTAATGTATTTTTAATAATATTATCATTATTATTAGAATTAATAATAATAATAATAATAATAATAACAACAAAAATAATACTAATAATTAAAATAATAATAATCATAAAAACAATAATGCAAATATGAAAAATATAACAAAAACAAAATTAATAATAGTAATGAAAACATTAATAATAATAATAAGTTATCATGAAGATAATAATAAAAACAATAATAAAATTGAGAGTGGATTTAAACTGGAACCTCTGTGCTTTTGAAATAACTCACCCATCAGGAGCGCCACTAATAATAACGTCTCTTTTAATCTGCTCAAAATAAATGGTCTAGTGTGGTTCGAACTCAAGCCACTGCACTCACACCGTAGCACCTCTACCACTAGACCATATGCAGCAAGCGAGAAAAATAATTAAACTAATGATAAAAACTTAGAAAAGGGATTAACAATAGCAATATCAGTCTTTTGTAAAATTAGAGAACGTTGACAATTTACTTATATCGTGTCCCATGCTTGAACTCTTTATAATATTTTTGCAATGATGGGCTGCTGGAGCCCGGCTTTGCGGCGAGCCGTTTCCATGTCTCTCTTACATATTTGAACCTGTATTTCCTGAGCACTTTTTGTGTAACGAATCTATCTGATCGCATCAAATCGCATACAAAACGACAGATTACAAGTTCCAACACGGACAGTTACGCCTGAAAACGGCGTCACACTGGAAGGATTCGCGTTCGCTGCCTTGTACAGCATTCTAAACAAATACACTGTTACACAGATGCTCGCCACATCACCATGCTTTAGTTAGTGTGTAACAGTGTTCTCTTTAATTTAATACAGGAGCCAAAGGCCAAACCAAAGGAACAGCTGTTACTGTTAGCATGAAACGGCTGAGGTCAAACCAAAGAAACACAGAATCTGCTCGAGATCGTGACATTTTAGTAAAAGGGTAAAGTGGTCTTTTTAAGCTGTGCTTTAATTCATTGCATCTCTGGCCTTGACCGTGGCGTGAAGCGTTCAAAGGCCGTTAGGCGTTACTGTCCAACGGCTTTCTTTCTTTTTTATCGTGGAATTAACGAGTGAATTCAAACCTAAAGAAGCACGCCATTTACCGTGTTTCACAAATAATTATTATAATAGTAATAAAAATAATAAGAGAAATTCGTCAAAATGTCACTCGATAACTCACAAATTGTTCAAATGCCATTCGATAACAGTAAATTGCTTAAATATAATTAAATCTCATATTAGTTTGCCTAAATGCTATTATTCTTATTTTAATACAAATCCTACCCTAGACAACGACTCGACTGCACTAGCCCCGACCGAACCAAAGTCAAGACTTAGTCGACGAGACTCCACTCGCACACTCGTAGAGGAAAATAGAGGGAGACATGGGACGACAAAACCCTAGCTCTGTCGCCTGCTCCGCCTTGACGAAACCATAGCACATCGAAACTCTAGTCGATTGGACTCCACTGCTTCGCCTCTCTTCCCCTCTAGACAATCGCCTCTATCTCGCTGCAGTAAGTTTTTTCTCTCACCTCTCTTCTCTGGATTTTGATAGCAGTAACTCCCTTGTCCTATGTATTCTGACATTAGAACAAACAAAATCGCACCTAGTTGGTGTAGGTGTGGTACCAGTATTGGATCACCAATATTGGGTCTTGGTGTAGGTGTGGTACCAATATCGGGTCACCACCACAACTGACAAGCACAAGCAGGTGTGGTACCAAACCAGACCAAAAACGATAATCACCACAGCTTACAAGAACAAGCAGGTGTGGTACCAGACCAATATTAATTTTTTAACTCAATTTTGTCATTTTGAAGAACTTCATGGTTGCATCATATTCAAATGTGGGAAAATCGTGAATCATTTCTAGTGGGTAAAATATTAGAAATCAATTTCACATTTCATTTAATTTCAGCTACATTGCTACTTGAACAAATATAATTATTCTATTCTATATTATGTTTTCTGTGTAGGGTTGATGCAGAAACTGTCTTTAAGATAGAAGTCAAGATTGATGAATTTTGGAACAAGCAAGATGATGGAAAAAATGTGTATGTGAAAGGAAGGATGTTAAGATGGGTCGTTGATTCAGATCGATTTTCTTTGTGTGACTTTAATAGTAATTTATTAGGGGTGTTAAGTTGGGGGAGATGTCAAGCTCCGAAATTGTGTATAATGGACAAAAAAGATGGCACATAAGCTAGTTTGGTATCAGAATCACAAATTCCAGAGATGTTCAAGATGTATGAAAATGAAAGAATTATATCGCTTCATGTGGTGGTGTGTGATACAAACGAAAGTGGGAAGCACTCCGGTTCAGCTAATTCAGTCTGAAAAATGACTTATTCTATTCTGCAATGTTTTGGTCTGGTTGCAGTGTTTCTGGTCTCATCTGGTGTGTTTCTGGTCTGGTCTGTCTGAAAAAAACTGACTTAAACTAGTATGGTATAGTCTGGTCTGGGCGTTTCAGGTCTAATTAAATTTTGGTCTGGTCTCACTTGCAAGAAGCGACGTAGGGGAGCTTGTGTAACAGAGGAAGTGGCGTAGGGGAGCACAGTCAACAAAGGAAGTGGTCTCACTTGGTCTGGTCTCGATAAAAAACTGAATTTAATTTCTGTTTCAGTTTGAGTTGTTACTCGAACAAATGTTGCGTTGTACTCAATGTTGTGTTGTTACTCAATGTTTTTGTTTCAATTTGAGCTGTTATAAGGAATAAGGCCTCAGCGTTTGAATATTTGATGTTCCAATTTGAGTTGTTGCAATTTTGTTTCAATCTGTGCTTGCATAACATAACGTGTTTGAGAATCTGTTTCAATCTGTTTGTGCTTTTCTTTCAATTTTGTTTCAATCTGTGCTTGAGAATCTGACATCTTTAGGGCTTGCATAACATAACGTGTTTGAGAATATGCTTGTATCAGACTTAACACAACATAACATGTTTTTAGAACAACACAAAAACAATTTCTACCATGAAGAAAGCAAGAGACAGAGCTACGAGAAAATTGTAGCTAGAGCAACAACTACTTGCACAACATGTTTTTATCAAGACCCTCACTACTTGCAAATAATTACAACTAAAAAAGTAACTAGAGCAACAACTATCGAAAATTGTATCATCTCTGACATTGCAATGTGTTTGTGTATTTTGTTTCTTCAATTCTCTGATCTCCTTCTTCTATTCTCCAATCTCCTTCTTGAATGTTTCAATCAAACGAGAGTGCTCTTTTTTCATTTCCAACATCCAATTTTCAAACAACACATTTTCCATATTATTATGCATTCCTCGTACTCCAATTTTATCAAAGAATATTTCGTAATCGTTCTCCCACTTCCAAGATCTACAATGACGATTATTCTGCAATTACAATAAGAGTGTAGAATTAAGTTATTCACCATACTGCAAAGATTTTAATTAAAGACAAGTTGCATGGCATCTTCTTTGTTAATGAATAAATGTACAAATTCTAACAGAAATAACAAAAATAGTAGAGTTAAATTCTAATACAAATAAAAATTCTAACAGAAATAACAGAACTAACAATTGAGCTTATGGATGTATTACTATGTGTTATCTATACTAGTAGGAATGTCTATACCAGTAGGATTGTTTATACCAGTAGGACTGTTTGAAAACAGAATTTCGTAAACAAAAATCTCATATGGTAACCAAAATCTATTAACACCTTGTAGTTGTCGCATGTGTAGAACCATCGATCTGGATTTTGTGGAGTTTGACTCAAGCGCTTTCTCAATTTAATCTCGCAGTATGCACAGTCGATTATCGGTAAACCTCTACTTTCTGGCTGGACCCCACTGGAACAGGTCGATTGCACGTTGATTGTAGAGTTACCACTATGCATTGCTTCAGCTATTAACCAAATAGAACATAAATAATGAGTTGTTGAAAAGGATTCAGCAAAAACAACAGGGGCCAGAGGCGAATGACTCGATGTAGAAGGAGAATGACATTCCAGTTACAGTACCTGCAAGAGAATGACTCGATGTAGCTGGAGGAGAAAAGGGAACGAGGCGAGAGGCGGGGCAGGCGGAACAAAGCCAGAGGCGGAGCAGGCTGGAACGAGCTGCTAAGGTTTGGCGAGTCGAGTAGAAGTGAATGCCATTCGATGTTGGTGGGTTCTCTGCCATAAAAATAAATTTGTGCAGGGGTAGTTTTGGTATTTTTTAATTTGTTTATTTTATAATTGTATTAAAATAAGAATAATAGCATTTAGTCAAGTTAATATGAGATTTAATGACATTTAAGTTATAATTGTATAAAATATGGTCATTGCAGAATATTAAATTTGATGGGCCGAATTGGCAATTCGTCTATCAACGATTGAATTTGAAGCGGAGTTAGAAAATGAAACTCTTGTTTCCTTCACAAACCACAAACCTGTGCTGTGTTGTGTTGTGTTGTGTTGCGCATGGTTTGGATGAAATATTGACTCTTGGCATCATGGCATGAAATGAACGATTAATTAGTTGTTCCTTAATTTACACAGTTTTCTCTCTCTAATCATATTTCATATCTACATCGATCTATAGGACGATTCTATTTAGTTACACATGCAGTACAATTATATATATATATATATATATATATATATTTTTAATTCATAATATTTTTAAAGTATATAACACTACAAATTGCATCAACGACAGTGCTCTTTTTTTTCTTTATTAATTTGAAAAGAGTATCATCCTCTACACAACTTTGGATCTCATGGTAATATGAGTCTATTAATGAAAAGCAAAGAGTAAGAAAACCAAAAGATGAACTGTTTTCATACTAACTACTAGCCACAATTTAATTAAGCTCTTCCTAACTATCTAATGACTAATGGGGAGAAAATGAAAGAAAAAATTGATGTTGAAAGCTGCTATCTTACACCAAGATAGAGTTGCTAGCTATATCATGGAGTTGATGCGGCATGTGTGTGTTTATTGACCCGACGGCTTGGTGCCGATGGAGGAATGCGACCTCTTGCAAGAACCACACTCGACATCTTTGAATTTGCATACACCACCTGGTATCTTTTTATTGGATACGTCGATCGAATGAAAATGAAGCTTGGTTCCGGTCTTGCTAGAGAACCTTCGACAACAATGAATATGAGAAAGAGAACAAGTATGATAACCTTAGAGGTGCTCATGGCGTTTGTGGTGTCTTTAATTTGTGGGGAAAGGGGATTAATTGTCCTCATGAGGAGTTTTATAAATAGGAAGGAGAATATAAAAAAGGTGCAATGGTATGTGGGGATTATGGAAGGGGAATACTTAATGCCAATACCATTCGTGGCATATGAAATTAAGAAAGAAAAAGAATTAAAGAAATATATCTTGTAATAGGTGTGGTGTCTTTCAGATATCTCGATTCATACATTGCTATTTTTTTATCTTAATCTTAATCGTGAAGTCAATGATATTCTTGCACTGTAATTTCAGGAAACTTGTAATAGGTGAATTATAATTCTTTATGTTTTGTTCAATCTTCAATGTACATATGGAATTAATTTCAATGGTTAAAAATTAAGTACAAGTCTCGACCGACCATGTAATTAGATTTAGTGATGAGAAGAAAATAGGTGATGGTGTTAGTCTGTTAGAGGTGCAATCAGATTGTGCAGACTATAATATTGGAACTGTTCAGCTCGAATCAAGATTCGTATACAGTATACTTTAAATTTTCAAATTGGGCTGGATTCAGATCCAGATCTCAAATTTTCAAATAGGCCCACTGGGTCCATTTGTTATGTTAGTTCTTTATTTTTGTTTCCTTCCTGCTCCAAACGAAACATCCTACATTCGCGACTTGCCAATCTCCATTATTTACAACTACAACTTCCTCAATTCTCAAACCCTATTCCCGCTAAATTTACACTTTCCTCCCTCCTTTTTCTCCAAAATTCATCTCTCGCGCCATTTCCTCTTCCAATTCCAGAAGACGAAACGAGGATTTGCTAACTGAATAAAAGGGAGATCGAATCTGTTGATAGCATGGAGGTAAACGGCGGGGTCAAATGGATCCCTCATGTAGACATGGAATTCAACTCCGAACAAGAAGCCTGGGATTGCTGGGTTACATATGGTAGTAAGATGGGGTTCAAGGTCAGAAAGATGTGGTGTAGCAAGAGTTCCGTTGATGGAGAAATCACTTCGAGAACATTTGCTTGCTCCGCAGAGGGCTTTCGAACCAAGGATAAACGACACGAGTTGAAGGCCATGGTTGAGACAAGAACGGGTTGTAAAGTTCGCATGTCCGTTAAATTAATTAGAGGCACTAAAAGGTATAGAGTTGTAGAGTTTATTGCTGAGCATAATCATGATCTTAAAAGGGGTGGAGTTACTGAGGTTGCGGGTTCTCATACTGAACCCGCTGAATCTCTTAATGCTGATTTCACTGTAGGAGATGAAAAAAATTACTTGAAGGGTAAGAGTCAAGGAGCTCTGTTTTATGGGGATGCGATTAGTTTGTTCACTTACTTTAGACAATATGATTTGCATAATAATCCTGATTTTCTGCATGTAGAGCTATTAGATTGTGAAAACCGAATTGTTAACATTTTTTGGGCAGATTTGAGAATGATGAATGACTATGCATGCTTTGGTGAAGTTGTCACCTTAGACACTACTTATTGCAGAAATGAAGAATTTAGGCCTCTTGGCATGTTTGTTGGATTGAACAATTTTAAAGAGACAGTAATATTTGGGGCAGCATTATTATATGATGCAAGTGTGGAATCCTTTCAATGGCTACTTAATACCTTTCTGGAAACGCACAAAGGAAAGAAACCTGAAACTATCATTACTGACCAGGATTCAGCAATGGTGCAAGCAATAGAAAATGTAATGCCGGGAACAATGCATGGGTTTTGTACATGGAAAATGATGGAGAATGCTACTAAACATCTCAGGTTAGATCTTGTTGATGCATTTAGAGCCTGTTTGTATGAGCATGAGCATGAAGTAGAGTTTGAAGCAGCTTTGGCTGATATCTCATGCGCGACAAATGGAAGTACTTGGTTGGCTTCTCTATACAGTGACAGGAAAAAATGGGCTTATTGTTTTGTGAAGAATCTTTTTAGTCTGGGGATGCAAAACACACAGGCATGTGAGAGTCTGCATAAGGCTTTGCACAACTATCTAAGATCGAATATGAATATCATTGGGTTTTTTAGGCACTTTGAGAAGGTGGTTAATGAAAACCGTGAGCATGAGATTGTATTGGTGCACGAGAAACCAAGAATCAAGATCAAGGTCCCTATTCTCCTCCAAACAAGCACGTTGTACACCGCGAGAGTTTTTGCAAGCTTTCAGAATGAGTATGAACTCTCCATAGCTGCACTTGTTGAACGCCCATCAGAAAATATGTACACCATCAGATTATGTGATCTGGATGATGCTTATAGGTCTCACAAGTCTTATAAAGTTTTTGGGAACCCTTCTGATAAAACTGTCTTGTGTAGCTGCAACAAATTTGAGAGTTCTGGAATATTATGTTGTCATGCACTGAAGGTGCTTGATGTGATGAACATCAAGTTGCTGCCCGAAAAATATGTTTTGAAGAGGTGGACCAGAGAAATGAATGATGAGATGGTTAAGGATACAAAGTTGATTGTTGCACGTCGAAGATGGGGGCTCTTTCGCAAGTTTACCGAAATAGCCTCCAAAGCAGTTGATTCTGAAGAGTTGTCTACATTTATTGATAGAACATTAGATACACTTGGTAGGCAAATTCAGGAAAGAGCTTGCAAGTTTTCGGGTACAACTGTTGATGGTTTTGATAGGGTTTCGGTTCCTGATGATGTTGAGATAATAGCCCACAAACGACTTTGTTTAGAGATAAAAGGGGATCAAAATGTTGGGGAGAGGAACAATGGTGTGGTTCAGAAGCCACGTAGTATATTTACAAGAAAAACTAGCAGTGGAAGGAAAGGTAAAGGCAGCTCCTGAAGTTGAGCACCACTAATTGGTGAGGTACAGTTTCGTGCTTTTCAGAAAATTAGGGTTATATATTCCTCTATGCTTGCAAATAACACCAGGGTTTCTTATTTGTAACTAACACTTTGTTTTTTTGTTTTGTTGCTGAGATGTTTATATATATGCATATTAGGTTAAATCTGGTGAAATAAATTTACCCCCGGATATGAGGCCTGAGCTCTTAAATATACACGAATCAACTCAAAACCATTTGTTCCAGTTGATTTAAAAAATGTATGGGCATATTTAGACAATTTTAGTCAACTTCAATCTGAGGTACTAGGTATTATTTTGATCACCAGAGAAAGATGTGTCAAGATGTTGGTAATTTTTGAAACCTTGGTTCTGTAACTTGATACCATAGGTGGCTTTTTTACTGTGGGTCAGAATTGGGTGGCTCAAATTGGCTTCAGCTCGCTCAAACAATTACTTGATCTTTTTATGAATATATATCATTACATTAAACTAAGAAAAATGGAAGAAATTATTGGAGGTAATGACATAGCTTATCTTTTGCACTATGGTAATATTTGTGCTCACAAGTGAATACATCATTTGCTACTATGCAGGATGCTTGCTCCAGGAGAAATCTTGATTTGTCTTCTCAGGATCATGGATCAAATGTGACTCAATGAATCTGGGATTATAGAATTATGTCCTTTTGACAGAGGTTGATGCTTGTGCACTACAGGCATGCTGTAAGTAGGTTTGTACCAGTATGAGATGGAGTCCGTATCTGCTGTTATTCTTGGAGAAACACAGGATCCTGTTATTCCAATACTGACCGCCCGATTAAAACGGACGGCGCTGATGTGATTTTGTGATGATTTGAAGTCGTATGTAATGGTTGAGTTCAAATCTCGTTTCAATCAAACCCACAAATCAAACAGTTGTGTAACAGTTCAAATAGTTATGTAACGGTTCAAATAGTTATGTAACAGTTCAAATAGTTACATAACGATTCAAATAGTTATGTGATGATTCAGTTCAAATCTTGTTTCAGCCAAACCCACAGGTCAAACAATTGTGTAACGGTTTAAATAGTTGTGTAACAGTTTAAACAGCTATGTAACGACTTTAACAATTATGTAATGGTTTAGTTCAAATCTTGTTTCAGCAAAATACCAAAATAAATTGTTGTATTGACGGTTGACATTTGTCATAATGGTTTAGGTGTCGAAATGAAAAGTCAAGAATAGAGCGAAGTCCAAAACTCTCAGACTAAATCGTTGTATGACGGTTGCCAAACCGTCATACTTCATGAGGGACTCAGGGGGAAAAGAAAATACATTTGATAAGATAGGATGATGTGTGTAGACCAAAAGAATTTGAGGGACTTGGTATTCTAAATTTGATTGAAATGAACATTTCTTTAATGTGTAAATAGACATGAAAATTGCATGACCCCAACTGTGTTGGGTGGTGGAAATCAATATTATTGAGTTAATATAATCACTCTGCAAATGAAGCTTACTAGTCTAGATTATGGACTAATATCAAAAAATTTGAAGAGATTGTGCTCATATATAGACAAATTCAAGTATGCAATAGGCTCAATACCTCACTATGGCATGGCACATGCCTTTGAAAATTCTATTATATTCCATTTTTAAAATATGTACCACTGTGCAAGTTTCAGTGAGGGAAATTGAACAAAAAGGATGAGAGATTTTGAGATTTAGAAGAAATATTTCTGAAACACAAAGATATCAATTTGTTTAGCTACAAGACTTGGTCACTAAATTTTTTCCATTGTCTGATTGCAATGATAGGGTGCTCTGGCAATATAATAATAAGTTTAACAATAGAGACACATATATGTGGTTGCATAGGGGGGTTATGGCTAGCAGATAGTCTATGCTATGGTCTTTGAGACTATTATTAAAAATCAAATATTTTATGGTTGTTTGTGAAAAAATAAATTATAGCAAGAACTAATCTGCTAAAAAGAGGATGGTAAGGTGATACCTCATGTGTGCATTACAATCAGGAAGAAACACTAGCACATTTGTTCTTCACATGTGATCATATACATGCAATATGGAAACAGGTGGTTGAGAGCCACATAACTCCCAAAAATTTAGATGAATTGTCCTTTTTATTTGATCTCATTAGAAAATCATGATAGAGATGTGCTAATTGTGGTGTCTATAGCCATAATCTGAGTGTGTTGGTTAAATATGAATGACTGTTATTTTAATGAGACTAAACAAATCTCAATGCAACAATTTTATGCTAGTCAAATATCTAATTCATTATTGGGCAGGTGCAATGAATGCCTCAATGCAGGAAGAGATGAGGAATTGAATCCATAAGAAGAATTAGGCAGGCGAAAGGAGGATTGGTGCAGCTGTTGCTGATGGTGAGATTGGAGGAGGGCAAGCAATTGCAGTAATATGACTCAAGAGCTCCAAATTTTCTTTTTACTTTATTTTACATCATATTTTGTGAATGTTATGGTACGCAAAACTTGAATTAATTGTTAAGACGGTTGGATGGGTGAGGTGTGCTATGGAGCTAAATTTGAGTTTTATAGCCGTTATAGGATAGATAGATATCATTGATACATTGATACTCTCGATAGGAGTACCATTGCAGAATACATAGGGTTCGCATTAAAGAGACAGTTGTAAACTATAAATTGTTCTTCTTTTTTTGTTACAAAAATGAAGAGGCATGTTACCCACTTATTTCAAATATATATGAGCATGGCATAGTACACCCCATTTTATACTATGCATATAGATATAGGCCATTAAATTGAGATTTAAGTTGCTCAATAAATTCTTCATATGAAAATATTGTAGGAAATTAAATTTCGTGATTTTTAGAGCTTTCTAGCTATTTTTTAAATATTTTTTAAAAACAGTCCAGATTTAATACTACAAAAGTGTCATTTCTGGGCTGTTTTTAAAAAATATTTAAAAAATAGCAAGAAAGCTCTAAAAATCACGAAATTTTATTTCCTACAAGATTTTGATATGAAGAATTTATTGAGCAACTTAAATATCAATTTAATGACCAAATTAAATACAAATTGGCGCATAGTACGTTATGTGGTGTACTATGCATATTATTTTAGTCATGCTCAATATATATATATATATATATATATATATATATATATAGAGTAAGGCTACGGTGCTTGGCCAAGCACCGTAGCCT